>KB697102.1:0-10684 GCA_000349165.1 Anopheles christyi | reverse complement strand
ATGACACCTTGCAAATCATACTACAACTGATTGGTGTCATGTTACCGATCGTTTCCTCGTTTATGATTTCCAATGTGCCTGCCACCTCACCGGCCATCTCTTCATTTCACGGCCAACACACACACACACATACACCTGGCAGGAACACGGCTGGTTAAAGGTGAGCAACGCTGACAACATCGACACTGATGGCCGTCATGAAATGGTACCAGCTTGATTCTACTGCTTCCACTTTTTGTGTGTGTCAAATTTACCTTCCTGTTTGACATTTTTGCCATCACTTTTACTATGCACCCAACGCTGCTGCCGCCAAATTTCTTTCGTATTCGGGAAAGAATCAACAAATTTACCTTGGTTACGTTGACTATCAGTTTCTTTTTTTATACAGGGAAATTGGTGAATGAAGTGAAAATCCAGAAGAAAGAAAAAAAAAAACATAGCTTCAACTCGAGCGAGAGTGACAAAAACGCTACGAGTGAAGGTATATTTACACAGAAACTACTGTTTTTTTTTTGTGACACTGGGTGTATCGTGGTATATCGCACTTTTGCCTGCTTTTATTGATGGAATGTGATAGACTCAATTAACCTATGCACCTGATGCGTTTGGCTCGTCGGTTACGTTATTTAAGCAAAACAAAGTGGCAAACGAATACCATGCCGTAGTGCCACCTCAGTCAAATGAACAAAAAAAAACGAATCCGTTGATATGCTCCGAACATTGCAACTACAGCAACACTGGGAATTTGTAATGTTTTTTTTTTTAGAGACAGCATGAATCAGTTTAACGAGCGATGAAAATTGACGAGATCAAAATAAATTGGATTCTTAACTATGTTTGCGCTCGCTTTCCCTGTAAAACAGGTGGCCGATGAATGCCTTTTGCAGGGTGCTTTTTTATTCTTTGTTTCCAGAAAATTGTTTTAAATGGTAAATTGGTTATGCTAGTTAAAACTAAATGGTTTTAATCCAGCTAATTTTTACTGTTATTTTAATTGATGGTAGTTTGTATAAAAACATACGCTGGCTCTTACAAGGATAAATATTGATACTGGTTCCGATTCGAATCGTTCTTCATTTATATCACACAAACCATCCATCCGTTAGTGTGGTAAATGCGTCCAGTAAGCCTGTTAAAAGGGGCAGCCCGGTAGCCCGGACGTAGTTCGATTCTTATCCGGTGTGGTCGCAAAACAAATAGACCATCCGTTAAAAAGGGTGCACACATAATAATCAATGTAGGTATAATGTACAGATGAGCTAATGGGTAAGATTTTAGAGCGCCAATTTCCAGTTGAATCAAGAGAGTTTTTTCCATATACTTACTTGTTGAGAAGTCACGGAAGAAATAATCGATAACTATAGTCATGGACAAGGTCATGGGAGAAGGAAATAATATTCCATATTAGAGTTTAAATTAAAGAAGAAACAGAATATTAAAGAACCAAACAACTCAACTTAACCAAACAACAGAAAAAACACAAAAAACATGTTAAAGAGCGTTGCAACGTTGCATTAAAAAAACACTACCAAAACATTGTAAAAACCTGCATAAATCAAATCACGTACACATATGAGCTTGCACCATGTAATGGCTAGAAGTTGTCATCTTTTGCACAGTAAATCCATCTCATCACACGCAAACATACTTCTCCCTTGAAGTGGGTGTGCCTTTACCATTTTATCTCCATATGGTACCGAGCGCGAGGTGTATGCCATGTATTCATGGCATGTAATGAATAATCCATCATTCATTTGTTTGATATTTTCGTGTACATCCGTACAATGAGCGAGAACCAGATGTCCGATCCGTAGTTCCCGTTTGCCCATAAACCAAATCGCACACAATGAAGTGGCCATCGGCCACCCTTTGATGGATGCAGCCATTGTCGCGCATGATGGATGCCACCTCTCCCTGCACCGAGAACGACCACGGCTGACTGCAAATCTATCGCACTGTCTGCGGTTAAGTCACTCAATCCTTCAATTGCACGCTAGGATTTACGTGCCACGGCTCGGTGTATTCGTACACTGCCCACGTGTCCCACTCCCAACTCGAAATCCTACCGTGCTCTTCAACACGGTGTCAGATCCACTTTCCCGCGCTTGATGCTGTACCGCCGCCACCTGGATGCGCCCCAAAAAAAACCGGAACCATATCAAGCATAGCATAACTCAAAATGATTTGTTGAATTTTGCTCAACCTGCCCAGTGAACAACGCACGAACTGACTCCCATCAACCACTTGGCTGCAGAATCAGCATCCTACGGCATGTGGAGGTGGTAGGTTTTAGGGTTAGCAGTTATTGTACCTACACGGGGTAAACGTTTGTGCTTTATATCCTGTCAGCACAAATGACCACAGACATTGTACCGGGAAAGTCGGCGTAACCACAAAACATACCCAGGGCGAGACGATTTACGACAGTGCTTTTGAGATTAAAAAAATTGCCGAGCAAGAAATGCACCTTATTTTCACTTGTACTACAGTGTACTAATGAACTGATGTTACTTAATTTTGAACAAAATAAAATAAGTGCATCATTGTCTAGTTCTCTTAGCAACTTAAAAAAAACAACTGTAAAATTGTCCTTTTCCACCACTGCATCAATAAACAAAAACAAGTCACGCCTAAAATCATGCCTCGTCTCGTTTGGAACAGTGTATCTTTATAACGCCCAGCACTGTGCGGTGTGTGGTTCATTATTTTCCCATTTTCCTTGCGAAGGTCATCGCTTTGTATTACTTTTGTGCTTTATGCGAACGATTATCTTTGCCTATGCCCTACCCACCACCACCCGCCGACGTCAACAAATGGGCTAGTCTTATTCGACAAAAACGAGAAAACAACACCATGCGGTCATTTGATGCGACCAGGCAAGCCGTGGAGGACCGAAGAATCAACTCTCCAGTTTAGTACCATGTTTGCGTAAGCCATGATGTCACCGTCAGACGTATGCACCTTGCAGTTTCACTGTGCAGCGGACTGGACGTTTGGACCTTCATTTTTCCCCCCCTTTTTGCATGGACCACCCAAAAGACAAACGCGCGCGGCAAAACGTTCGACCAGCAGGACGTGCTCGAAAACCAAACACTCAGGTGTCATGTTGACGCGGAAAAACAAACAGACATCCTGACTATGAACGCATCGTCCTTCGCTTAGGCATCGTTTTTGCTCTTTTTGGCCCACTATTCACACCCTATCCGTTTTCGTCATAAATACCACCGTGACGAACCAGATTCGCCAGATTCGATGGGAAACGCGTCGACAGGAGGGACGACGCACAAGCAAATGCGCCGTGACGAATGCTTGTGGTTCTTTCCCGTCGTTCGCTCATCGTGTATGCACCTATGCATCGGGCCGATCCGCAAAGCCACCGTCGCAAGGGAGCATTGGAAAAATTAGCGACGTGTTGCAGGTCCTGCGTTTGCATAGCACACACACACACGCTCAGCCTCACATGAGTGGATGATGCACAGTATAAAGCTACTCAGGGCGTGCATTCTCGCAGCCAACACGCCAGCAAGTCCTGAACCGTACGGCTCGTCCCCGTACCGGTGAATCGTACGAAGCAGGGAAAGTGCTTGTAGAATGCAGCAGATCGCAAAAAAAATGAACACCGTGCCGTAGGAACAAGTGACTGACAGTGCGATAGCGGAGATTTCCGAGGTGGACGTAGAGTCTGAGCACATACGCAACAGCAACAACACACAGCAAAAAACGGTATGAATCAGCTCGACGATAAAGAGACCAACTGACTGACGCAGGCCCTGGTAGTGCTAAGCAACAGCCCGACCGATGGATGGTGGCACACACACACACACGCATGACGCATCATGTATCATCGTCAATCTGTTTGCGTATGCAATTTACTCACTAGAAGCTGCGTGCAATGGCAGGATGAAGCTCCTGTTGCTTCGGCTTTTTGTTGCAAACAAACAAGCGTTTAAGCGATTAGGATAAACATCAACAACACTGATATGCTTTCGGGACTAGAAATGGAGCGAGGAAAAGGAAGCTTGCTCCCGGTATATAATCGTTAGCAAAGCGAATCGTCGGAGAATTATGAATGGTGTTTTTGGCAGGATCCGGCAAAAGCGATAGTGAACTTGTGAGAGGCGTTAATGGAGTAGCAAAATATACTTTCTAAAACAGCCGCACATTAGTGACAATTTTGACGTAAGTGTCGAAAAACTCACAATTTAAAACTTCTGTAAAACAGGATCCCCCAACACCGCCTTCTCGTCACCATCGCCACAATCCCCAATGGAGCGTTCGATGATGCGGCTAGCAGACGGAATGTTGCCCTGTTGTTGCTCTTTGGAATTGTCCAATTTTACGACAGCTTCCGACTTTGAGGCAGCTGCTAGAAGGGTCTCGATCGCTTCATGATTTACCGAGGCCATAGCTTCACTCTGTGATCTTCGCAAACTACAAACGGCTGCCTTCTTTTTTGTGCTTTTGTTCTCCAGCTTCTTAAGCTTTTCCAACAGCTCATTGCGGCTAAAAATTGCATGATTTTAGTTATTACGACAATTAAGGAAAGGAAAAAAACTAATTTGATAACATACGATTTTACGAGTGCACCTAGTTCATGCTGCAACTCGTTCATCTGTACTGCAAAGTCTCCGATTTGTAGATGCAACTGTTCAACGGTTGATTCAAGCTGGCTGTTGCGATTGCGTTCCGAGTCCAGCTGCATTTCTAAATATTCACAATGCTCCCTAAACAAAACAGATAAAAACCATATGTTATTGGATATTTCATGATACACTAAAATAAACCTCACTTTAGGCTCGCCAACGTCTTGGGCCTCTTTTTCGATGCCCCTGTCGAGTCGGAACTGTCGTCATCCGTATTCGCTCCCAGCTTGACCAGAATCTCGCGACAAGCTTCGTTGGAGATTTTGATATTATCGCGAATGTCAAACTTTTCTATCGAAGCGTTCAGGTTCAAACATTCCGTTAGGAACTGGGCCGCCACATCGGTCAGGCCACAGTTACAAACGTGTACCTGCCGTACCCAAGCATCATCCTTCAAGACATCCGTCAGCTCCAGCAACCCGTAGTCACCGATTGCCGGGTTGTGGCTCAAGTAAAGATATCGCAAACCCATTAGCTTATCCTCCTTAATGTCACCGTAGCGCAGCGACTGCTCCCAGCTTGTGGCGTAGCGCTGCATCTTCTGAAACTTGATCACCTCCGCAACGGCCTGACATCCCTTAACCGTCAGCTGACACGCAGTCAGATTCAGCAGGTTCAGCTGGGGAAGAAACTTTATCTCCGCGCACAGTGCTTTACATCCCTCGTCGCCGATGGAGCAACGGGCTAGGTTCAGCTCGGTCAGTGACGTGGTTTGCGCCAAACCCTAGAGGATAGTTAGTCGACATTCATTCAAACCCGATCAATCACAACCCGATTATTGCCTACCGTTATAAGCGTGCACAGACGAACACCTGTCAACGGGAAACCTTCGATCGTGCAATGCTCCACCACATTGTTAGTTCGCAGAAAGACTGCCAACGTGTCCACTAGCTGCCTGAACATGCGTTTGTCTATCAAAGGTGTTTTTTCCGTCTCACTCCTTTCTACCACACTGTGTGGCACTAATCCATCAGCACCTGCGTTCAAGTACAAAACGAAATTCCCCTTTTATAAAGAACTGCAACATATTCGAAATTACACAGCAACATACCTTCTGTGTACGTTTTTCGCAAACGCAAAGCCAAATAATTTAAGGAATTATCCTCCCGTAGTGCGTCCAAGATCAGTTGCCAATCGTAGCCCTTGAACCGGTCGCCGTACACGTCTAGAAATGGTTGATTTTTCTTTTTCGTTTTTACAATTTCCGGCAGGGGATGGAAGTTTTTCGAACGGCACAGCGCTAGATAGCGATGGTGAAAATCTTTTCCCCGCTGTCTATTGCGTCGTTCATTTCGACCGACGGGCTTAGCATTCGAGTTGTTCGTATTGCTGGACATTCTGGCACTACTGATCTGCGAAGCTTGACGAGCTAGACTTGCGATGTGATGCGCTTGGAAACAATTATCAAGACTACTTTGATGAAGGAAATGTACTGTGATGGTGATGGATGGTGTATATTCTTGTAATCTTTATGAAATCTCTAAAACACAATGGCTAAATAAAAAAAACACACAAGTGTACATTTGACTATATAAAAAGTGATGCGCCCCCAATTCAAAACATTTTACGTGAAGATAGACAAATTGTACTTCTCTTTTTTACTCGAAATGATTCTCATGAGACGCTCTAAAACAAACCGCTCAACTGTTGCGAGCATGCACGAATGGGCAAAAAATAAACACCCAAAAAATATTGACCAACTACCAACCCATCACTGGCCATAAGAATGCTCTCCCTGTTCTCTTCATTTGCTATGCAACGTCTTTACCATGCTGTCACTGTTGAAACGCAACGAATCTTTCACTGCCCCGAAACAGCGACAAAAATACATGTCAGCCATGTATCAACCCACCACCCCCACCCCCGCTCACCATTTCCCCACGCCCTCCTTCTAGGGTAAACACTTTTTCAATGCTAGGCCACACGCCAGTCCCGGTGCCGGTGCAAAACATTACAACGAAAACCCACAAATCATGCGGTATTCGGTGTATTTTACTCTCACTTAATTTGATGTGGCCATGTCGGTATGCTACTGTGCATCATTCATCAAAAAATATTTCAATTTTTCATTCGCACCCCATAGTTCCATCGTTCACTGTTTATTCTTGGCGATGTGTTTGCATTCCGAATGGCGTTGGTGACTTCAAGGTTTCCAAAGCTGTACTAAATAGAGCTATAGCATAACAACCCAGCGAAGTCAAGCAGCGTTTTCAACGTTTTGGTTAGTACATTGAATAATTACGAATAAGTTGAATCAAACAATTGCAATTGAAAGAATATAATTTTATAGTTATTTGCATGATTTGCATACAGTAACGTATTGCAATAAAACATTGTTTTACTTCAATGTTCCCCTTCAGCATTACTTTCCTCTATGGCCATTGCTTCCCTCTCCTCCCCCACGAACTGTTTCAAATCCTCCAACAGCGTTCTAGGAGCAACTCCCAATCGACGAAGAGTACGCTTCTTTTCGTAGCTTACCAAATGTTCCATATTCGTGCCAACGCTGATGCAAACCTTCTCTCGTCGCTCCTTGCATTTCGTCAAAACCTCCGTAAAACTTTCCAACGCAGGCAAATAGTGTGCCCGCAACACTTCCTGTGCGTCCAACTCGGTGCGCTTATAATCGGCAATATCGTTTCGATACTTACTGACCACCTCTGCTCGATCACTCTCATCAACAACAGCAACCAACTTCTCGGCAGGCCGTAACAGTTTGTGCACAGCCACAAAGTCCGCAGTTGCCGTCGAAATGTTTGCTGCGATCGCTTCACGCTTTTCCGCGTTATACTTGCGACGTTCCACTTCCGGACGCATCTGGCGAGCCATACGGTCCGGGCTTACGTTACGCCTTGCCATCAGCTTTCGCAACAGTGTCTGAAAGTGTCGTGCCTGATACTTCTGCTCCAAACGTTCACTCAACGGCATACGTTTGTCAAGCTCTTGCGATGAAAAAGCCTTGGCCGTGTCGGTGAAGGAGTCCGGTGCATTTGCCGCCATGCGTTCTGCATCTTGCTGGAGTCTATTTTCGCGCGCTTCAATTTCGCAATGAATTTTCGCCTCAATCGTTGCTACATTACGCTCGTAATATCCCGTTACCCAGGTCGTTTGGTTCGTTTTTCGCGATAGCTCGTGCTCTAGCATCGTCTTGAATGTTTCGACCTCATCCGGTTGAGCATTGACAAAGGTAGAGGCTAGCTTAAGAATTCGAACATTTGCATTATTATCTGCCACTGCCAAACAGGACCGAGCACTGGCCAAACGATGCTGAGAAATGCTGGTTAATGCTTCCGAGCCGAGATTCAAACTAACAGTCGCACGGAATGTTTTCACTTTAAAACAGTGGAAAAAAAAGATGTAAATAATTCAACAACAGAACAAAAGGATTAATGTACTTACAACTCATGTCCCATATTTCGAAATCACCATTGCTTAGCCCTAG
Organism: Anopheles christyi; assembly: GCA_000349165.1. Lineage (NCBI taxonomy): Eukaryota > Metazoa > Arthropoda > Insecta > Diptera > Culicidae > Anopheles > Anopheles christyi. Next base: position 2,599 of record KB697102.1, on the reverse strand, counting down.
GAAAAAGACCGACACTCGATCCAAACTCCAGCGGCATGCAGTTATCATTTCGTTTTTCTTACGCCAAAATACGGGCGAACTTTTCTCCTTCTCGCTCCAAATCGCAACCACATGACCACCGATCGAGAGGAAAACGCTACGACACTTATGATTGCGTTCCAGCGCCAAAATTGGACCATCGTGAATCTGGCCAAAGACGTGCAATACCTTAACACGTTCATCGTTCACCAGTGCACCCTGCTCGAAGTCGTACCCTTCCCACGAGGCTTCAATCACCTGGCCCATGAAGGATCCAAGCTTGAGAAGCATTTCACAACCCGTTGCAACTGGTTCCTGCTGGTGCTTTACGCGCACCGTTAGCTCCGTCACTGTGTCCTGCGGCATTGAAAGATAAACTGCCTCATCGTTGACCACCGAAAGTATGGGCAGTTCGCAAATAAGCTTGAACGTTGGAAAGAACAGATTGTTCACACGCTGGTACATCGTTTTCTTAACCATCTGGGAAGCCTTGCTGGCCGCCATCAGTTTTTGCAGCGCAGGCATCGTAAAGTCAAGATCCCAAAAGCACACGCTGCCATCTAGCGATGTGGTCAGCATGAAACGGTGCAGCTTTTCTGCGTGCGACTTTAAATGGCCGGTAGTGGAGCAGAAATAATTTCTTGGTAGCCATTTGACACTGGTAATGGCACCACGATGTGAATGCTCCAGGGAACTTACGGCGGCTGGATTAACCTCCCGATCGATACTTTCCACAGCTGGATAATCCATCAGATGGCGTGCTTGCTTGCGATACTCACTCCCGTCAAGTGCAGCTCGCTTCGCTTGCTCAACCCGCTCCAGCTCGCCTTTCAAATCCCACAAAACAATCTGTCCGTTCGATAGTCCCCCCACAAGCAGCTCACCATCGTACGGACAGAACGAGACAGCCGTCACTTCGCGAATCGTCTTTAGCTCCAGCACTGGTTCCAGACTTTCCTCGAAGCTCCACAGCAGTAACGTGCATTTTTCGAACGTCATCCGATTGAGGGCGTCTCCGAAGGGCTGGCCGGATTGATTGTGCTGCTTGTTAGCGAGCTTTGACAACGTCTCAAAGGTATACGACGCGACAAAGATGCCCGACAGCTCCGGATGCCAATCCATCGAGCAAACGCTCCGACCGACGCACAGTGCGCGGTTCATAAACGACAGCACCTCATCGATTCGTGGGGTCCGATAAGCCGGAACAGGCGTGTGTGAAATACAATCGTACTCGTTCCGGTACAACTCAATCAGGTTAAACTGAGCTTCGCTCGACAGGGACTCGGTTGCATGTTGCAGCCATGTCGGCGAAATCAACGCCGGATCAATCTTACTATCTGTCACATCGAGCAGATACTGGGTGGCGGCATGTGACGGGAACACTGGTTCCGTTTGCTGACAACGGCTGTACGACCTGGGCCGCACTTGAGTGCCGCGATCGCTTATTCTTCTTGGAAAGTTGATCGATTTCCACTTAAATGGTAACAACTCTACGTACCCATCGCGTACATCCGGTACTTTTCTCAAGGACAATATTTGATTGACCCGTCGAATCGGGACGACACTCTGCGCATCCGTTGCCACATTTAGTGCGTCCGGTGCTGTGTTCCATTTAGCAATTTCTTGCTCAGCGACATCATCGGTACCCCATTTCCCTTCCGGTCGCTTCAGAGTGAGCAGTTCCAGTTTTAATCGTTCCAGTAGTTCCAGCTTGCGGACGATATCACTAGCTTCGTTAATTTCGGCTGCATCCGAGTACACGCGGAACGTATCTTCGTTCTTTTCTGCCTGATCCGGTAAATATTCTACCAGCAAAGATGAACCCGGTGCGAGGAGTCGAAGCGACTCCTCAAGCTTCGGCACAGACTGTAAGCCTGTGGAGAGGCATTTTTGAACTGCTTCCTTCTTGACTTCCTTCCACGGGTGCTCGTCGGTGACGTTTTTCCCAAGAGTAATTCCAAGTTCTGTCTGCAGCTGATTACTATCCAAACATGAATACAAATGTTTGATGTTTGATTTAAATCTTTTCTGTTTGATGTATTAACCTTACCTAAGAAGAATTTGTGTTGTATTCGGGAAGGACCGTAAGCGGTCCCATGCATCTTGATCATCGAATCCGAAAATTTCCTGAAAATCTTCGTCCTCAAAGAATCCGCTCAACAGAGAAATATCTTTTGGCATTTTGGTCATTTTGCGAGTGAATTCTCAAGTGGTAATGAAAACGTGCCTACTTGGATGAAGAATATTCAAACTTTTGTTCACCGGCTTTTAAAGGTGCTCAAACAATGCCTCTCTGTCAAAAAGTTCGTTTCTTCATTAGTACGGAACTCTATAAATAACAAACTCCACCGTGTGTTTTTTTCTTATCGATCGTTCAAACCGTATTGCAAATGATCTTCTTTGTAAGCATTTCAAAATTATACAGCGACAGTGAGCAGGACGAAACAAAACAAAACAAGAAAAAAAAACAACAGCACAAAATTACAATTTCCCATGCTTTCCCGTGCACCGACATGTGTTATTGCTTATCCTCGAGGCACACAATATCATGTTTTGATTGCCACCGCCATATCAAAGTGCT
>KB697101.1:0-10628 GCA_000349165.1 Anopheles christyi | reverse complement strand
TTTTGTGTGACTATGTATGTGAGTGGGGAAATGGGTGGAAGAATATAATCTAACACCCCTGAACCGCGTAAGTGGTTCGGACAGGGAAGGGCACACCGGGAAAATGCACAAACTTTGGTCAAATCACAACAGCGTTAATGCGCTTTCAGAAACTGTTAAATTATGCACAGCTTCTTCGTTACTGGCTTCCATGCTCGACTTTGTTTCGATGCTTGTTGAAAACCGTTGCCACTGACTCTGCGTGATCAGTATAGTGTGGGTGTTTAGGTGTATGCGTGCGCGTGAGAGAGAGCGAGAGAGAGAGAGACAGAGCTTTTGTGCATCAGTAACCGGACGCTAAGAAGGTTATGCACTCAAGATAAAGAAATTCATTGGCGGCCTAAGTCGTTGGCAGATAGCGGAGGATAATGAAAACCCGGTGGCGTAGGAAAGGGCAGGAAGTAATTTTCTGAATAATAACACCTATTCTTTCCTTCACTTAAGTAACCAACTTCGTAATGAGTGAAAAGCTGAGCAAGCACAGAAAAGGGCTGCATGTGGTCATGGGAGAAGAGCGTGGCAAATGATTTTGGTCGACAGAAACTGCCTGCGGAAAAAAAGTGTTCAATAATCGCATTAAAAGCTTAAAGAAAAATTTTACCCACCTACTGGCGCTGTAATACGAGGTGTAGGAGGACATGATTAGCATAAAACATATTCATTTTTTCCCTCAAAATTGTGATTGTTTTTCGGAGCAGTTTTTTTCCCTTAAAATATCGTACAATATTGAAAATTGAAAGGCAGCAGAAATGTGATGTTCGACAACTTTGGTAAAAAAAACATTAATACTTATAATTATTGGCTCAGGCTGAGCCAACAGCTAGGTGAAAACCAAATCAACAAATGAATGCTGTTGGATGAGCCTTCATCCAATTAATTCACAGAAATATAGTTTTATTTTTAAGGACTTTTTTAGAAAATTTAATTGAACAGTGAACTAAATCAAAAGTACATGCAGTTAGATGGAGATAAATATTGAATAGCAAAAAAAATCAGACTACACCAATTCAAATCATAAATAAGTTGTATGAGCTCTATCAGTATCTGAAATTAAATATAACAAGCTTTACTTATGACTAAACTTTATAATTTTTAATACATTTTATTCATACAACTTTTCACATACAACTTTTCATACAAAAATTTCCTTTGTTTTTGGCACTTCATGTTTACTCTCAATTTAAAACAATGAAACGCGTGATCGTCCTAATACATTGTGACATGTTTGGATTAATGGTTTAAAGTATCGTTTGCTGATCTACCTTGTTCTGCGAACAGCCTTCATACTATGCGAAGAAAATTGGGACTGTCATGGTTAATTATGAAGGCTCAATCCAGCAGGCAGGTCTATCCTCTGTATAATGTATTTACGCAAGCAATACTACTTACCTTCAACATTCTCCATGCTGCCAACATTTTCTGCGTAAATTCCATGCTTAAGCATTATTATCCCTTTAAATTATTTCCCACCCGTAAAGCGAGTATCGCATCCATGTAACGTAAACGAGTCAAACATTAGCATTCCGCCCAAACTAAACTAGCTGCCAACGAGGCAGGAAAATTCTAGGCCGCTGCGTCGAGTAGAATTATGGTTTCGTCGAAAATGCCCGGTACGCCCAAAAAGCCACCACACACCAAATGCGCACCCATTCCGTTTAACGTCCGGAGAAAAAAAAAACACATTTATCTCAATTAGTACTATCTTGTCAACAGCTGGGCCGCTGGTCGGTGGAGTAGAGCAGCAGCACGGAGGCACAGATAATCCGTAGCATGCAATGGAACAGCTCGGGGTGGTAACGTTCGCTCGATACGCCCTTCTAGCCTGCTGGGGCCGCATCATCATTCCCCGCTTAAGTTGCCCGTTTCGATTGAAAGCAACTCGCACACGGCCATGTTGTTTATTGCCAAATAATTGTTGCTTGCTGTACTTTTTTCCCCAGCCCGATGCGGCTTTACTCAAGATGTTACTTTAAATTGCCGTTTGCCTGTATGCTTCCTGAAAGCAGGCTAGGGCAACCGTTTTCGCAAGCCAAAATAAGATGCCGCTCCCCGACATGCCTTGTGCAATGTTCGAGTCGTGTAGGTGATTTGCAAATCCAAACACTAGCGCGAGGCAGAAACTCTCCAGTATCGGAGCAAACAACATCGTCACACGCCACACACCACACACCACAAGCCCGAGCAGTTGGAGCGGGAAACGTGATCGTGTGAGGTTTATTGTAGCGACAAATGACGAACCGTAAAGCCATGGGTAAAGCAATGACAAACAAAACATACCGACAAAACATGCTGTTTTGGGCTGTACGTGAGTCTACGGAAGTTGTGTCACCGGCATGTGAAATCCTTGTCGCGTGAGCAACCAACAAGGTGCGACCAGAAACACACTCCTCACACCAGAACACTGGCGTGCCACACACGTGAAGACGGTACGTTTGCAGTGGAATTGTTACCTTCAGGTGTGGCAGAGAATATTGGGCAAATGTACAGTGATTGCGTGTTTTTTTTTTTTTGCACGTGTCTTCACAAGCTGCGGACAGTGATTCTTCAAGCGAAGCAAGCACTACATACAAGCTTTGAATTGAATTTACTGAATTGTCTTATTGAGCAGTCAGTTTGAAGCTGCTGGTTTGCAAATATCAATTGAAAACAGGTGGTACATTTCTTTGTGTTATGACATAACTCACTTTGCTAGTGTTTTACATTGCCATTCTATACCATTGAGTGCTTCGCTCAAGCTTAAATCACTAAAAGCTTCTTGGAAACATCCGTTCGCCTAAAGCAAGGCTAACACCATTTTCATGTTGCAACCAGTTTGCTCGTTAATGAAAACGGTATGAAGGAAAAATGGTAAAAATATAAAGTATTTTAGTCATTTTTTTATAACATCTATGCTAGCTGCAAAAATTGAACACGACATGAAAATGAGTACTTTTCATCAGAAACCTTTTTTGAACAATACTAGAAGGTCAAGTGAAAAGAAAAGTTTATGTTGATGATAAAACCCTTTCGTTCGAATTTGTAGACCTTTTTTCACTTTTGAGAGTCTTTTTAAAAAACATCAAAAACTTCAAATTAACTAAGAAAACAATACTATTTTTCTTAAGTAAATCTAGGTAAACTGGGATACATAGTTGTTTTAGTTCCATGCAAAATAATTTTAAAAAAACACAAAAAATGCAGAATTAACCATAAAGAGAAAAGACACCAAAATGAACGTGACATTGAAAAGAGGTAACAAGATACGTCCAAGGAATCGTTAAAAGGTTAGCACAAAAAATTGCACGATGTACAAAAATATGCCTTTGATGATGCGTTTGCACCTTTGATAGTTTATACACTTTGCGATCACTTTGGCCTCACTCCTTTCCTCCTTTGGTTTAAAACAATTTGCAACACAGGCTAATGTGCCGTGAACCGAAAATGATATTTCAAAATGAAGGAAAAAGGGCAAGGAGCAAAACAGGAACCGCATAAGCAATGGTAGATTTAATGTGACATAAATTTCAATTTCAAAATAACCGCAACGAGAGTAGCAATCGTTAGCACTGCGTCGTTCGCTTTGCGCTCGCTTGTTTTGTGCCGCGCGCTACTGCAACTAATGCACATCCAGGGTGTGCACCCTTGAAATCGTACCAAAAATCGTTCCATTCCCTTTTTCGGCACAAACATTTCGCCCAGGGTTGCCTTTGCTGCCCACATTAATTCCTCCTTCGTTTCATTCTCTCATTACAGTACTCGCTGCTGCAGACCGTGGTGGAAGCGTGCCAAAAGAAGCGCCACTGCAAGTTTCTCGCTTCGCCCAAAACGTTCGGCGGCGATCCATGTCCGGGCCAGCGGAAGTTCGTCGAGGTGGCCTACAAGTGCCGACCGTGTAAGTACACCTATTTTGCGCCATCGTTTGCTCAATAAATTTCACACACGATAAAATCAGTGGGCCGTGGCTGCAGGGGACGGACGGGCGAGAGATTTAGGTCAAATCGTCCCGCTGCCCAGCAAACACTTTGCCACTGTAACAAACTTCTCAGGCACAAAGGGAACTCCGATCAGATTTATGCTGACCGACATCAACACCAACCGGCACCTGGTTTTCGGTGCTTGTCATCAGCTCATATGTCGTGCGCCTTTTGGTTCGCTGAACTTGCCACCATTAATCGCTTTAGCGGCGAGCGTTCATCTTGCGCTTGTCCTTCTAGCCCAGCCCCTCTCGGAGTCAAAGACGCTCTTATCAGTTGTCATCAAGTCGGGCTCATAAATGTCTCCGGCACGAAATGGGATGTCCTGCTTCTGGGAGGTTGGTCTGCAGCCAGCTGATGCAAAATTCATGCATAAGCCTGTCACCATCGGGCGTGGGGTGTGGCCCATTAGGAATTTAAATAATTACACCTTCACCAGTGCGGCAGTGGTACTGAATGGTACAATCCGGGGCAATATAAAGTGCACCGTTGACCGCAAATATGTTTCCCGGAATGGGGCAGTAGCGGAAAAGGATTATTATCTGAATGGGTCGTCGGGTGAGGTTTGTAGGTTTTCGGCGTCTGAATAAATCACTCTAGGTAGATAAATTCTAATCTCCGAGTAAAGGTGAAAGCTTTTCGTAAGAAGTTCAGAAGACATACATGAGACGAACAGTTGATTAATTGGAACTTATATCTTTGAATCATTTATTGCTACATTATTTTTAATTAAATATTCAAACGATTTGTGTGATTGGAAAACCCTTCTTGATTGCTTTTAAATTGGAAAACAAGTCTTTACAAATACTCCATCTTAAGAAAGACATTTTTATTCAGCAGCTTCAAAACAGCGTGTTCATTAGGACGCTTAATTAGTACTTTTCTCCACAAAACCTTCACGATACCGTAAATTTGATGAATCAATTAATGAAAACCCTTGCACAATGGAAAACCATGCTACTAACGCTGCCACCTAATTAGTACTGTGTGCGCAATTTCACACACATCCACCCTCACACACACACACTTGTGAAGCTTTTTTACATTGTACTGGCGAGTACGTTTTTTTGTTTGTTTTCCTCCTCACAGTGTTCGGTACACTTCATGCTAACCACATCCTCACGTCTTCAATTACAGACGAGTTCCGGAGCAAAATCGCTTGCGAAAACGATGTAATTCAATTAATTTGCAACCCATACTCCCGGATAGCAATCTACAGCGCAAACTATGGTCGCACCGAGTACGAAAGTCTTCAGTGCGCGCAGCCGCAGGGCGTAAAGGAGGAAAGTAAGTATAACCACCACCACCACCACCACCACCACCACCACCACCACCAGCTCCACATCGCAGTTTCCACATTGAATCTCGCTTTTTCCAGTGTTCTATTTCAAAAGTCGAAACCCATACCTGTTTTACCGTTCCTACTATCCCACCGTTTATACCAATCCTGCCCAAAAACCCACCTTCTATGAGCAAAATCTAGCCGCCCTAATCTAGCGTTCGGGAGGTTCGGGTTTGAAGACCGTAAAAAGGCACTGGAAAAAGTCATGCATTACAAAGGCAGCGGGAAAGGGTTTCCCAAACCTGTTTCAAAACCTGAGCATGCCGGGTATAAAACAAGACACTGGAAAACCTTCCCCCCGGGGACCGTTTTCACACCAAAGCTAATCGGAAACGAAACACCGCTGCCAGACACCCACCATGTCCGTTGGACCGATGGCCTCCGGTCAGGTACTTCCAACGTTATCTAGTTTAGGGCAAACAAAAACCCAACTCGAATAAGCTGTGTGGAAGTATGTGGGGGCTGAACGGCATCGAGCTGGTTTCCCGCAATCCGATACAATAAATGTGCAACTGTGTTCGGCGCCGCGGTAACATATCCCAGCGGAATAGTCATAAAATGGCGGCCTAACCAACCATTTCCTTAACTCGATCGTTCGGTTTTTCTCACAACTTTCTCTTTCTCTTTTGCTCGCCCTTTCCGCTCACCACCACCAGATTGTCTCGCATCGTACGCCACGGAAACGGTGATGCAAAAGTGTCACGGACGGCGGAAGTGCACCCTCTCGGCGGACAGTACAACATTCGGCAAACCGTGCCGGCCCGACTCGAGGATGTATTTAAAAGTTGTTTACACATGCGGTTAGTATTGGGGAAAATGCACACACTGTCTATGCACCATATGGCTGATGCGTGGCACTCACCCGTCGGACCGAGCGTGTGCTGAAGGTGGCTGATGAAACTTTTTACAGCAACCGAAACAAGCGCATCCTTTTCGAAAAAGGGGTTCAGCAGTTGCAATCGTGCTACTGCTATAGAATGTACGCTTATCGTTGGTTTATTTCTGCTTCCTTCACAGTGCCTAGGAAGGTGCTGAAGGATCGCTTCGAGGCTGCACCGGAACCGGACGAACCGCTGCAGAGTGACCTGGAACAGGACCAGGACGAGCTGTACGATGAGGATCAGTTTTTCCGCGAGTCGGACGCAGCACCGCCCGGTCCCGCGCCGAAGCTGCAGGGTGGTCCAACCAATGGTCGCGTTTCGGATGTACCCATCTACGTCGGCACATCGAGCAGTACGCCCGCTTCACCACCCCGTTCCATCCACGATATTATGGACGATAGTGACTTTTCTTTCGGAGGTAAGTGGAACAACGCTAAACAACGCCTACGTCGATGGTTGCGAGTTTATGGTGGAGTTTTTAACTCAGATTTATGAACATGATCGTACCACCTATCTGGCTATTAAATGTTCACAACGCTATGATGCAATTTCACGCTTTGTTTCTATGCATTTAAAGATAATTGTATAATACACAACTGTAAAATGATTTTCAAATAACAGGAGGGCGTTTATTTGAAATTTGAAATTGAAAGTGATTGCAAAACTTCAAATAAAGCTAAAAGTACTTTTATTTCAGTTCATCCAATTTCAAATAAACAGTACGCCAAGCACATTTTTTGGAAACATACAAATAAAACTCATCTCGCAGGCACAGCAATGATGCGCTGTCGGTACAAATTTTACGCAGCATATTCAAACGTAAATCATTCCACTAGAGCCCCTGCTCCGCGTACTCTTCAAACAACGCTCAAGAGATGCAAAACATTATAAGCTTCGTGCTTGTTTGACGTACACAGTGCTGTAAACAATTCTCGGAAATGAAATTGATGTTCAGGTAGCTTACTTTAAATTTTGTCTGTTTCGCGTTCTTCGAAAATGGCTGTTTATTTGACTCTTATTATTTTATCACCAGAAGATGACACATTTGCAAACGGGGTTTTGGGGTAAAACTGTTCATACATTTTGTTTTCTTTTAGTTTAAACCTTCATTTTTGTTTTGGCAGCACGATGAAAAGTGAACGGCACTTGCCACCGCACAAAAGACCAGGCGTCTCCATCGGTATTTTAAAATATTCGTACCTATTCCAATTTTGCTGTATGTAGGCAAGCAAGACAATTTGAATTTATTTTTTATTTATATAAATGTCATTTTCTTGGCCTTGCATCTCATTACGACAAATGCCACGGAACAATTCCGCCTGTTAGTCTATGATTGTCTCCATCCACTATGCATCATGGCTTCAAGGTCATTTTCAATTCAGTGATTTCAACGATTCCGACCGAAGCTGCACCCGTGCGAACTAGCGGGCAATAATGTAGTTTCCCACAATCCTTCACGACAAAATGACAAAATACAGAAAACTTTCCTAGCAGAGAACACCTCTCTTGAAAGTGTTTCTTCAGAATTACTTCCAGTTTCCCCTTTTCATCATTGGTCGCCCACGGCAAAGAAATCTCGAATGTAGATCGTTCAGCTCGACCTACACCAGCAAATGGCACCGTGATTGAGTCGGTCAAGGGCTTGGGAAAGACGCAGAAACCCACCAACGGCAGCACCGATTGCATTAATGCTGTCCACTGCAAGCGAACGTTCGGTACTCGAGATCCGCACAGGAAACTTAGAAAGTGGACCAAACAAGCAACGCTGCACCACACACACACACATACCCACACACAAACACAACTGGCAACTGTCAAGCAACGACCACAACAGTTCGGGCATGCTATTATACAGCTGAAAAATAACCATTCCGCTAGGTGCAGCAAATTCCCCAGCAAGCCGTTAAAGTCGCTGGTGCTGCTGCTGTTGCCGGTGGCCAAAATAAATTGTCTCATCCTGTGCCACCCTGCAGTGTGTTGCCAGTAGCAAACAAAACATACATAGACACAAAATATACATACAGAGGACCGCCGGCCATAGCGCCAGTGACGGAGCTTTGGGACTGAAAACAGGCGGCCGGAAAACGATTTATCCTGCCAGCTTCCTGCAATGGGCCAGCATGACTATCTCTCCCTCGCACTCATACAGCGCTCATCCGGCCATACTTGTAGGCAAGTTTGTATTTTAATTCCCAGACCTGGTACTGATGTGGCAAACGAAACGAAAAAAAAAAATAGAAAACCGGCCAGAGGGAACAGCTAAGTGAGTGTGCTGGCCGCATTGTTAGGATGCACTGGTCAGATAGACTCAGGGAAAGAGTGACAAGAAAAGAGAGAAGGAGCGGACGTGGTGGGGAGTGGAAGCGAGTGCCCATTTCCAATACAATCAAGCATCCTACACTCGTACCGCCATCAGCCTCTGTGACAATGATGTCAGTGACCGGTGTTTGACATTTGCTTTAAAATTCCCCAACAGGCAGTCGCAGCAGGCTGAGAGTGTGGCTGAAGCGTAAGAATGGGCTGGTTGATTCTTACGCTTCCATCTTCACTTCCGGCGTGGTTGCTGGTAAGCGTTCCATTGGAGCAAGCATAAGTCACCTTCCGACAGCGGCAAATGGAGCTAATGATACATACATTATCCTAGCAGTGGTTGCTGTTAGTAAACCATCTGCTCAATTGCGCCTGAAGAAGCGGTGATTAATAGCTTCCTTTACTTGTAGGATGCTTTTCCACCAGGCATCGTGAAACGATTAATGACCGCTCAAGAGTATAAAATACGAGTGGAGCCTACAACTGTTTAATGAAAAAGCAATTAGAGGTAGTAAGGAAAAAATCTATTAGCCAGTTTTTAATCAACAACATGGCCGTAATACTTAAATAAAAAAAAAGTAAAATAAATAAATATTTCTCAAATTTTAGCAAATATGGGCAATATTTAAACAACAAAAAAGACAAGAACAAGAATGTGTTGTGGCACGATCAAAGAGACATCATACTTCTCTCCTCTTCTTAGTTGGCACAACAACCATTGCCGGTCAAGGCCTGCCAAGCCACTAATGTGCTTGGCTTTCTGTGACTTTTTGTACTGCGTATGGGTGGAAGTAGCAGAAGTTCAAACGGGATTCGAACAACGTCGGGCCTCGTCAGAGGCATTCGTCGTTACCACTCGACCGCCCAGACATCATACTAGTCAGCGCAGTAATATGCAATTTTCAAGTCAGTCTTAAGCTAGCCGTCAATGAAGAAGGATCAAAATAAAGTGTTGGATTTTAGTAAGATTTTAGTTAGGTATATTAAAATAACACCTTTTAAAATAAGATATGAAGAACTTATTAATGGGAAACCTTTTATGTTTTATATTTTCTGTAATACATTTGTCTTTTATTATATAACAAGAGAGGTAAACAGGAATCAAACTGAATGCATAGTTGTGTTGCATAAATAGATGAAAAAGCATAATCCAGCTTACTGTATGTTACGCTGTTCTACCATTCCCCGTGCTGACACTCGTTCTACACTGCGTCACGTACCGGATTGGCCTGTGAACTATACTACCGGTCAACTTCGCATGAAGAGCTCTCTAAGTAAGAACCCTTACCACAAGTTACCGTTACTACAACAACAGATGGTCAAACAAACATGCACAGCACACACTCCCTGTCAGCCAAACCGTTTCCCACCTTCAGCGTGTATGCTTTTTCTACCATTTTTGTTTTCAACCCGTCCCCAACCGCGTGCGTGCATTCCATGGCAGTAAATTAACATGCTACCAAAACCGACCGTGCCCAGCGAAAGCATAAACCAATTAGTGCTCGTGCGGCATCGTGCGCAACGGTGAAGCTCGCTTGCTCTCCTTTCCCAAACATCTTGGGTACTTCATGCGGGAAAAATCCAGGCTAATTTGAAGATGTACTACGTGACAGGTTACGTAATGCCGTTATGTATTCTACTAAGTGTTTCTTCCCCCACTGTTCACCCCTTTTGCGCACAACACTTCCTGCTGCTCGAGATCTAGATTCACCGAAAATAATCAGCCGTCCCCGTGAAGTTACACTCCATTTCGCTGATTCGTGTGGAAAAGGGGAAGGAATAACAAAACGCGCTGAAAAAGAGCCTCTCTTGAAGGAGCGAACGAATGCTTTCGCATGACCGCAGAAAGGTATACGAACAGTGTGGGAAAGTAAAAAGGCACACACACACACACACACACACACACACACCAGTCAAGATTGGTGTAACACAGCATACATGAGGAGCAACTTTCTGCAGTTCAGTTTCACGACTTCAGTTCGGTTTCGTGATGCAATTAAGGCGAGGAGATTCATTAAAAATTTCCCGTACTTCTTCACAAACCACAAGCCATAGCTTTGCGCTTTCCAATTGTTTTTTTTTTTTAAATCCACACCCTTGCAT
>KB697100.1:0-10684 GCA_000349165.1 Anopheles christyi | reverse complement strand
GACCAATGTAGTTGGAATTTTATTTTTTATAGGGGAGTGAGGGTCTTTCTTTTACAAACACATGTCGCATATCATACCCAACAAATGGTTCTGTAGAAGATCGATCACACACAGAAGATCGCACCCTCCAAGACCTGCAGACGACCCTGACATTGGCCTAGCATGAGGGGGGGGGGGGGTTGATCCGTTACACGTTCCGTGATCCGTACGTGTGCTACTGCCGGGCTGAACCTGATTGCACAAAAAATGCACTCGCTGCAACGGTCGCAAACCTGTTCCTGTGGTGTGGCCTGGGAATGGAAGACACCGCTACTTTGGCACGGAACCTGGCCGGGTTGTACAAAGCAAACTGTCATACACACACACGGCTGGGGCAGAAGAGGATGATGATGGTTGTTGTTTTTTTTATGATGGCTTCAGTGCATGATCCATTCTAACTGTACTGTCGTGCTGAAGACCTGTCGTGTCTATGTGCCCGTTGAGTGTATGCAATCATTTGCCAAGTGGTGAAGACGATTCACATTGGAATATGTGTTATGTTAGGCAGTACATGTTCTATGTTCTGGCCTGCCTTGAACACCATAATGATCATTCAAATGCCATTATTTTTCTTCGTTTCTAACGTATCATCAAACGTTGGCAAACATCCATCCCAATAAAGGAAAAGCCAAGGCAAATTAATTTTAAACGGCCAGCGCCCTTTCTTCACGTTCTTCTCGAGTTAGAACCACCTCTCCGCCGTACGGTATCCCGGCAATACCTATCGGGGTCTTGTTACTGGGAACAAATCCCTCCCCCCTTATTAATTGACTTCCCTTTTGGCGTGGGAATGAATGCTAGTTACTAATGGGAGGAATGTTTGGGGGCGGGCGAAGGTTAAGGAAAAAGCCTGCTGTTGGTCTCTAGCGCGGCCCGACAGGAATGGTGGCGAGTTTCAGCCCAATGTTTGCCCCGGAATGTGGTTAATCAAATCGGAACGGCGAGAAGAAGAAGGATGGCGAAAGAGTGAACCGAGCAATTTTCTTTTTGCGCGAGCCCTTTTGTGTCCGGTTTGTGCCAATGCAGCTCGCTGGAACTAGGGAAGGCATGATACAAGCAAGATGGTTGATGGCTGCTATGGTTAGCTTTCCCCTGCTTACCACCTCATTTTCCTTTGAACACGGGGGAAGGTGGCTAATCTATTTATTTTATTTTCATTTTTGCTGCTCCACCCGCGGTATTGTTGTTGCTATTAATCAATGACTTTCGATTTCCGCGCCTAACTGTGTGTGTGTGTGTGTTAACGAGGGGGAAGAGGAAAATATATCGATTGATCAAAAATGGGTAGGAAAAAGGGTTCAGTCCTTACACCCATTTGCCTTCAAGTGAAAATCCAGCACCCCACGGGTATGATCAGGTTGGTAACAAGGGGGGATGAAATTAAATTGTACAATAGCGCCCCATATGCATGTGGAGTTGGCAGTTCGCCAGTGTCATGGCCTACACCACAAACCCTCCATCGCTGGTCGAAAGTTTAGCTTTGCGATCAGTTTGCGCTAAATCGAGCGCGATCATCTAGCGATATGCAAAGCTGTTGTAACTTTCTGAAGTACAATCGCGCACATACACACCCACACACAGACACATTAGCTTTTTTCGACTGTTTGGTGTGATGGTTTGCGCTGCGCGCGCTAGAGCGCACGCGGTTATCTGCGCCAGCAGTTTTGTGCAGCGCGTGCAGACAAAGCGCGAACGCGTGGAGAGGAGCATTTACTTTCTTTTGCTGCACTTTCGGGACGGATCTGTGCATCGTGTGCAATCGAGTGCACCCTCCACCGCACATAGCACTGGACATAGGTGGACTTGTTTCCGAACGGGTTCGAAACCGCGTTCGACTTTCAGCGGTAAGCAAGAGAAGGGAAAGAAGATAGTGGAGCCACAAAAGCGTAGCATAAAACAAACAACATCACCTTGGTAAAGGTTCCCTCCATGGTCAGCTTTTGCCTGTCGAAAACGTTCGTTCCTGCAACAGCAGGCTTTTGTTGTTGTTGCAAGTAACTAGCAGGATGCAAGGCAGCAGTGTGTGTGGGAGAGAAATCATGCACCGAGCTGTTTGTTTTGGGCGCAGTGGCAATGGCTGACAATTGAATGAGCGGCATGGCATGGTTATTGATGGTGGCTGATCGATAATAATTATGATATGAGGTTTGTTTGAACGCAAGTCTGTCTTGTCTTCTCTACGGCAATGCGGAAAAAATGCAAAAAAAAACAATGAAGGTCAACGATGTTTGCTATATTTAACAGAGGTGTTTGCTTTGTAACAGAGGTGTAGAAGTGCAATTGCTGGACTACGACCTGTCTAATATAACATCTCTAGCTTTGGTTTTCCGTTTATTCATAAATTCGTGAGAGTGCTCTACGTAGATCAAAATTTATTCATCGATTTGTCTTCTTCCACCTGGTGGGCCTCTTCAATGTGGGAGGTTGCGAGTGGCCCTCTCTAGCTAGCGCCATGTTGAATAGTAATCAGGCAAGACCATCCACCTGGCTGGCGCCCCCTGGATGGTAATATCCTTCATGTGGATTATAAAAGATAGTTAGTTTTCATTTTTAAGAGCAGTTGCATCTTGACAACGGTTTCATCATTACTTATTGAGTCATTAAGTAGTTTTTACTATGGTACTTAACATCCTTTTTGTAGTGATACCAGATTTGCACCTTTACTGAAGAAATTGTGTAGTAAGTTTATTTAGCAAGAGTTAAGTTTCAATTACGATGAGCGATAAGTTAAGTCTATCTGTAACAATTAAATACAACTACGTACAAAAAAGCATAATTTTTATGTTCGCTCGTACGTGCAAAATAAACGCAAATGTTGTGCAATCCTCTTAACATTTCTCATACTAATTGACAAATTGTGGCAAAATATCAGCAACACTCC
Source organism: Anopheles christyi (assembly GCA_000349165.1). Lineage (NCBI taxonomy): Eukaryota > Metazoa > Arthropoda > Insecta > Diptera > Culicidae > Anopheles > Anopheles christyi. The sequence continues at coordinate 7,764 of KB697100.1, read as the reverse complement.
TCTGTAAAGAAATAATATTTGATCCCAATACATAAAGAGATAAACACTTCATTTCATTGGATGTAATATCACGGAAGCGTGACGGCGTAAACGAAATGATCTCCTACAACCGCACTTTTTTCGCTCGAACTCCACTTTGCATACCTCCCGTGCTGCTTAGACAAGTGGCGGTACATGTAGTGTGTGGTATGTAAATCTATTTTCACTTTCAATACTAGTGTTTGCTTGCCTATAAGTGTGTGTGTTTTTTTAACTAAAGAAAAAAATCCCTCTACACACTTTTGATTTTTATCTTGTAATGCGCTTTGTTTCTCTTACAACCACGATTGGGATAAGGAGGGCCAGCAGAGTAGTAAATCAAAGGTATACTTGTGTGATGATCACTCATCTTCTGATCATCAGCACCCCGCCGACTTAGGTAATGTTTTCTTTTTTTTTGTGTGATGGTACTAAACCGCACAAATTGCTGCAGGGCTACTTGGATGCTTTGCGGAGCTAATGGTGAGCAACCGAATCGAAACAACAAATCGATTAGTTCCAGCACGTGGTGCTACATCGTTCAATAACGATAAGGAGCATCGAACAAGAAGGTAAAACGAACGGATTTATGCACCCATGCTTACGTTCATGTCAAGCGATTCCAGTGTTAAATGCATCTAAGCGTCACGATCAGACGAGATTTGAGCTTGGAATGTAAAAACTAACGTCGACATTATGAAACGTAAAAGTGAAAAACAAACTTATATCAAAGGGGAGAAATGTCATTTTGCGGGCAGCGTTGTCTTTGAACGGTTCGGCTGGACCGCTAACCAATAGAACCCCGATGTGGCGCACATCGTCCACCCGACGACGTTTGTGTGGCGCATGCCAAATGAACGATGTCCATTGCCGGCGATCTTCGCCGCGAACCAATATCAAAACACTTGTCCCCGAACCTCGTCTGCGTTTCCGAAGTACCGTACCGTACTGAAACGCCGCACAGCTGACGAGAGTGGGCATGACATGAATAGGTGATGTACATTTACTCACGTACCGAACATTTCACTTACTTTTTCTTTCGAACAAACCGCGGTTTTGGCTCCGACCAAACCGCTGGAAGCTTCCGAGCAGATTTCCCATCCCATACCCACCTTCTTATACTGCAAGTTTTAGATCATGTGATTCGTCACGTCGTTTATCATAAAAGCACAGGCGAACGATTTTCTATCCATGCCCAAATTGTCCTCCAACCGTATGAAGCGTGAAGTCGAAGTAATGTTCGCTTTCTACCGTTTCATGCACGGCCCATATGCGCGGGAAATGGTGGCGGTCATGGACCAGTTCTGTAGCCACTGCTCCAATGGCACTACAACGGACGTCTGCTGTCAGTTATGTTGGCCAGCTATACATTCCCACTCCAGTCATTTCACACCATCCACAGCACGTAGCTAAATGTGTTGTATGTGTGAATGAAATGAAAATGAAACGCTTTATTTATGTTGCTTATCGCTTTCCTAATGAATCCATATCTGGTTATTGTAGGAGGAAGGTGTGTGATGTTGGATGTTGGGTTTCGCTAAGAGCTTCTGTCTGTAGGTAGGATTTTAAGCAACTCAATTTTTGGGTTTTAAAGCTATACAGGATCGATAAGTCCACATTCTGCCATACCTTGATTATCAATCTTATGTTGTTCTTTAAAGAACCATTTTCGATTGCTTATTTGGCTGATTAATTACACATGGCTTTTTGGTTTATGTAGGTTCTCTGTTTCCTATTTAGAAACTGTACATGCATATTGGAATCTTAATCGCACTGGAAAATCTAATGTAATCCAATTGGAATTTCCGAGATAGTTCGGAACGAATAGTCGGTAGAGTTACTAGTGGCGTCAAAAACTCGTATGTCAAACATATCTTTATTTTCAGACTTAAATAGGCAGTGTGCTCCCAAAACCGAATCCCACGCGTAGCATAACTCATAGAGAATACCGTCCTTTTATTGTTGCATCGTCTCAACATTCTTCCTAGCCGATAGTATAACGTCATTCACTCCTACACCGTCGTAAGAAGCACCGCAAAGCACGAGTGGAAGTCGATGCTGCTCCACATACGCCCGGATTGCCTTCACCCGATCTTGATGGCCAACGGTGTACTGGGGAATGCATTTGCGTAGCAAATTCACCTTGCAGCTATCGGGCTGCTGCTCAATGTGCAGGATCTTCTTAACGTGCTCGAGCGCGACCTCAAGCAGATGCTCGTCGGATGGATTTTTGCCGAACCACTGCTCGAACCAGGCACCTCCCATCATCACAGTCAGTACCGTGTTGTCATCCATATCGAAGCAACAACTATCGAAAATTACACCCAGTATGGGCAGGTTCTCGATCGGAGGGACCAAAAACCCAAAACCATCTTGCTTCAGCAAATCGCCTCTACGATACTGCAGATTGATCACGCACACGTCCACGAACGGGATGCTGCTCAGCGTGGTGGCCAGCTGCGGATGTTGCTTCTGTACGTGCTTAGCCAGCTTGTAGCTCGGGATGCTGCTAACGAGATGTTGCAACAGCTGCTCTTTACCATCGACCCGCAGCACTACCCGGTCACCATCAAAGGTAAGCTCTTCGAATTTCGTCCCCGTCACGATGGATACACCTTTTGTCTGCAAATCGGTAGCTAACGTTTCTGGCAACGTCTGCAGACCGCCACGTATCGAATAAATGCTCCAATTTTCTGCCTTTGCCCTTTCAGCCAATCGTGCCATTTGGGTGGCGGGTTTTTGCCCATTTTCCCCATTTTCCGATTGTTTCTTTTTTCGATTCTGAAGTGCCTCCTTCAGCAGTCCCTTAATGACACCACCGTGTCGCTGTTCGCGCTCGAAAAGATCTTTCATGAGAAATTTAACGCTTATCTCTTTTGCGTTACCGGCACAAATACCGCAAAGCATTGAACTGACCGCGTAATCTGCAATCTCCTTGCCGAACCTTCGTTCCACGAACGAGTACATGGATTCGTCGGTCAGTGGGGTTTTGGAGCGTCCGGCCATCAGATCGTGAAAGGCGGCAAAATACAGAGGCTTCGTGAATGGTGGTACCGTTTTCAAGAGTCCACCGAGCGAGTTGGGTAGCAAATTCAGTTTACCCTTGGCGTAAATCATACGATTCCGGGCGGCAGTGTGGTTGGAACTGATTGAGTACACCTGCTCTGTAAGGCCAAGGTCCTCAATCAGCTCGAGCGTGTTGCTTGCCGCCGGCCCCTTGGGACGAATGGTGCGTGGTCCGGCTTCGAACACGTACCCATGGTCGAGGCAGCGTTCGGAACGGATCCAGCCACCGATGCGATCCGTTGCTTCGTATATGGTAAGAGGTAGTGTCGGTGTTTTCCTGAGCAAATAATGGCCCGCCGCTAGTCCACTGATACCGGCACCGAGTATAGCAGTCATTGTGCTGAGGTATTGAAGTGTCTTTCCAAAAACTGACCGCAATAACTAGGACGGCATGTTTCTTTTACAGCAAAATCTACGGAGAATAGACCGGCAAATCGAATCACAAAAACAGCTGCACGATGATACCTTTAGCTTGGCTTACGATTACACCAGAGAAGATAATGTTGCGATAACAGAGGAGTGAGAAGTTTTGTTTACAAAAAGATGATGTGTCAAATACTGTACCGACTTTCCCAAATAACAAAAATGTGAAACGTATTTCTGGAAACAAGAAATGAATTAAACCGAATCATTTATCAGTATCAAGTATTTATCATTAGGAAATATCCCTTTAAATTAACGCAATAATGTTGAACATTTCAATTCAAGGATGCTAAAAGTATGTCATACAAATCTACCTGTATGTTACATTTATGTTGGACACTTGTTTCTCCGTTTTCCGCCTGATGGCGCTCGCTACTAGCACACAGCTGTTTGACTTTTAAGTGACATTTGATGGCGTTTTGCTGTTTGGGTTACCGCTTCAGGACGCGTGAATTAAATACCAAGCCGTACTGTAGCGTAAACATTCAATCTTCTAAACATTGCTCATTTCATGAATGAAATACGTGAAACAGTATTGTAAATGTGCTAGGAAACGAATCTCTAGACGTGTAGGTACTTAAATTCTTCCCGTGCCCTAGACTATCTGTAAGTAGTGAGTGTATACGATGGATGCGAATGATGCGAAACCCGAGCTCAAAAGATCTCCTGCGGGGGAGGAAAAATATAATTGTTATTGGTAGGTAAAATTTAGAACTGTGGCAGATTTTCAGTTTAAAAATGGTTCTTTCACTTTGATCGTTATCACTTATTCACGCAATAATTTTTTTTTTCTTAACCAGCGGAAAGGAAAGAAATCTCAACATAGTGGAGTTGCTTTGTGCCACCTGCAGTAGGTGGTTCCACGAATCCTGCATCGGGTTCCAGCTTGGCCGACTGGTACCGTTCATGATGAACTATGTGTTTGTGTGCAAAAACTGCTCCATGACGGGACTGGAAAGCTTCCGCAAGGTACAGGCCTCGATACCCCAGATGTGCATTACAGCGCTGGCGAACCTGCAGCAAACGGCCGTCAAGGAGGGGAAAGCGCGACTAATGTTTAGCAAAGACAAGGACATTATACCGTACATGGATCACTATTGGGAGGCAATGACGACCATGGCACGAAGGTCCACCCAATCGTGGTACGCTACTGTCCAGCGATCGCTTATAAAAGACATCAGCACGTTGTTTTCGTACGAGGAAAGTAACGAGCAGGGACAAATGTATGGGTTGGCCAATACGGACCTAACCCAGATAAAGCCAACGTACGATGAAGCAACCACATTGGGTGAGTCTTAAGCATCTTTGATGCTTCACGAATTAATTTTTTAGTGAACTGTTAAGCACCACGTTGAGTGCCGATTAGTGCTTTGATCGCATGTTTAGGTGTTTCCCTTAAAAGTGTAACTTAATCTTTTTATTTAAACTACAAAAAGGGTGCAAATCGCCCGTTTGAAAAATAGTTCTTTAGTGTACTGCCCTAAATCCTGCAGCATGTTGATTCGGAATGAAAACAACAAATCAATTGCAATGGGTGCAAGTGAGATGGTATTGCGTGACGTTAGATCGAGCGAGATGATAGAACAACAAACTAACGTCAGTTGCGCATATTGGCCTGCAGCGTAAAACCCACCCAAAAGATAAGCGAGTAAAAGTTACGCATCAACGTTGTACGCGAACGTCTTCGTAATGTAGCGCGTGGTTTGGATGCTTTTTGTTGAATATTTTGTTGTTTTCTCTCACAATTGTGCCTCGACCAGAATAAGAAAAGTTTACCTTTTGCCTACAATAACCTCAAGTGCATTTATCGCCTCACAATTACCTCGCACACGCAACGTGGCTAGAGATGGAAGAAAGTATGCTAATGGGTGCATCCTACCGTAAACGGCCACCAGCACGATTGTTTGTGGATTACTTATGTGTGGTTCTATCTTCCGATTTATTTCTTTCGTTACAAAAGCCACGCAAAACTTCTCCAAAAGTAGACAGCAGAAGCGAAAGCTTCCCAACAGTGAGCAAAGCGGGGCGCTGGGAAAGAAGAGCCGCCTCGGTACGGATGTCGGTGCGCTGGTGAAGCTGCCAGCCCACGGGTACCCACTGGAACATCCGTTTAATAAGGATGGCTACCGGTACATACTGGCTGAACCCGACCCGCATGCACCGTTCCGGCAAGAGTTTGACGAAAGTGCCGACTGGGCAGGCAAACCAATTCCAGGTTGGCTGTATCGAGTGTTGTCTCCGAACGCGGTGCTGATCGCATTGCACGATCGTGCCCCCCAGCTGAAGGTATCGGAGGATCGTCTATCGATAACGGGCGAGAAAGGTTACTGTATGGCAAGGGCTTCTCATTGTAAGTAGCATTAAAATATTTTGCGAGCGTTCCTTTCCTAAATCATTACCGTATGTTTGTTTTACCGTCCATTAGACGTCACAAAAGGATGCTGGTATTGGGAGGCTACCGTAGAGGATATGCCTGATGGTTCGGCGTGTCGATTGGGATTTGGACAAGAGTACGCCAATCTGCAGGCCCCGCTCGGTTACGATAAGTTCGGGTACTCGTGGCGCTCGCGTAAGGGCACCAAGTTTCACGAATCGCATGGCAAGCACTATAGCTCGGGATATGGCGAGGGGGACACGCTCGGTTTTCTGATTACGTTGCCAAGCGATAACCAAGCGAACCAGGGATCAAACACGTTCAAGGACCGACCGTTGGTAAAGTTTAAAAGCCATCTGTATTACGAGGATAAGGATCGTGTGAATGAGACGCTGAAGGCGCTGAAAGTACAGCCGGGTAGTAAGATTTACTTTTTCAAGAACGGCGTCTGCCAAGGAGAAGCATTTTTGGACATTTACAAAGGAGCCTACTATCCGGCAATATCGCTGCACAAGAACGTAACAATCAGTGTTAATTTCGGACCGAAATTTAAGCATCCAGAGGTGCTAAAAGAATTTAACGCACAATCGGTAAGCATCAACAGGACAGGGACTTACTGCGAATGTTTGATTTTGAATACACAACTCACATATTCTTTTTTTTTCAGATGCACGAACGAGTAGAAGAAATGATCTGCGAACAAACGATGGCAGATATGATGTATTTTACGGAAAATGATGGAAAGCTTCGACTCGACACGTACAGCATCTAAGCAGCGATTATTGTGGTGGCACGGAATAAACACTCAAAAGATGCTACAAACTACAATTTGTAACATGTCACTCTAATGCCGTGTGCGTCATCTGTTTAAAACTATCTAACAAAGTGTAATGGTTTATTTCCCGAATCCTCCTTTACAGTTTGGACTAGGTTCAAGCTTGTACGCTTCATCCCACTGCTGAGGTGTTTTTGCCACTATAGAAAGTGCATGCACAAAGTCTCCAGCAAGCTGTGTCTTTACGATTGCGTTTACCAAACGATGACGCTGGGAACAAAAAGTAAGAATGAAAGTTTGGACCGCTATTGTGTTTTTTTTTTTGCATTACCTTGATTAACGGAAGTCCCTCGAACTGTGGCGAAACCACTAGCACTTTGAAGTGTGTTTCCGAACCTTTGGGAACATTGTGCATGTACGATTCGTTGACCACTTCTAAATGCACGGGCGCAAGCTCATTCGTTAACCCTGCGCGGATAGCATTCTCGATGGGATTTGCGGCTGTGGACATTCTGAGCACATGGAAAGATGATCTATTTATTAAACTAAGCTGTTGCCTGGACAGTCGGGTGAGCATGGGGAGATTTTTTGCTCTACGTTCTGTTGTTGTTATGAAGCTGTATTATGCAAAGTGAATCGATATCTGAAACCTTTGTTGACAGTTGGTTGATTCTGAATAAAGTGATTTTTTGACATTTACGAATCTCAAAGAAGGTGCATCGAGTGGTAATTTTATTCTACTGTTACCTAACATTAATGCCTAAAATAAAAGAAAAAAAGAAGGTTCTCTTTCGAAAAATAAAAACAGTACATGCTCTACACATCAATACTTGTTCACCGATCTCCGTTGAGACAACCTTGACGCGGTTTTAGTTCAGTATACGATCTACGCTTATATACACACACACACACACACACAGCATCACCAATTGACAGTTTGCCCTGAGGCAACAACAAAAGCAACAACAAATTGGCGTTCTCCCGGGCACATAGCAAGTGTAAACAAAGTTTGCCGGACTTTCGCGAGAAAATCTGTAGGTACAGTGTGAGGAAAACGTGATAGAAACCTCACAATCTACTGTTTACCAATCGTTTCATTACACTGTCG
>KB697099.1:0-10413 GCA_000349165.1 Anopheles christyi | reverse complement strand
ATTCGTTCCCCAGCGTGGCGATAGTAATTCGCAACTCGTGAAGAAACGGGAGTACCAGTTGGTTTCCGGGCGCAATTCCATCCCAGCAGACGAAAGCGGACCATCGGATCGTCGTGACGTGACCAGCAATTGCAGCAAGCGGTCAGCCAGGCTACACACACACACACACACACACACAGACAGATACTCACATACAAGACATAACATAAAACGCACCCTCTCGCGCAAATGGTCGCGCTGTGTCGCTGCTGGTGCGCCGTAAGCGGTAGCATAAATTTTTATTTACCACTTGTACGTGTCCGATGGTTTGGTCGATGAGTTGGGCGGGTGTTGTGGTTGTGCAAATGGTTGAATCTCGGGATGGCGAATGTCCACGGCGAATGTCCTGCAAAGTGTTTTCGCCTTCGTGGAAAACGTGGAGTAGGATATAAGATAAATTCGGGAGGTTTTGTGTGCATGCTAGAGGTTCAAAAAGGAAAGTGAAAGAAAAATGTGATTAACAGGGGGGCGAGGGTGGATAAGAATATAAAAAATTGTCTCAAAGTAAAAAAAAGATTTATAAAAAACCTAAGACAAAAAAGAACATGATTGAAACATTTAAAAACTTGACTAAAGCATAGAATTGTCTATAAATAAATTAAATAAATTATTCAAACGAAAAAGAACCAATGTTATCAAAGAGTTTCATTCAAAAATCATTTAACGGAATAAACGGATATTTAACTATATTTAAACGTTAAGGATGATAACATTCAAACATTATTATTAAACATTATATTCAATAAACATTTTTAACCTTATTAAAGTGTTACATTAAAAAGCACAAGCACTATAAATGCGCGTTTTAAGCATTATCTTGTCTGTTTTGCTTTAATCGATTCTGTTTGAAAATAATTTTATCTACAGGACTTCTGATGATGTTTCGATGTAAATCATAAAAAGTAAAATAAAAAACCAAATATTGTAGTTAAAACATCAAAGCTTTTTACCTATGAGCAAATCAGAGCAGTGGTTTTTATAATCGTTCCAATTTAGAAACATAAAATTTTCGGTTTTCTTCCATTTTAAAATTTTAAATGAATGAAATCATACAAATATAGAACCTTTCATAATAAAAAAATCTGTGCAATGTTTTACTATTTTGTTTTTTAAATGTTTTAGTCAACAAAGTATTGCGTAATTTCGATTAGATTGATTGGTAACTAGAGTAAATACAACACATAGTTTTTGTCACAAAAGAATGAGTAAGTATGCTCTTTGTTCCATAAAAAAGCGTTACTGGGCGTTACATTACTCGAATGCCCCGCTGCAACTGCCGAGTTATGCGCGCGCACGCCCCTACAATTCATTTTCCTTTCCTATTTTATAGCAAATGCTTTCCCCATTGGTTCATTTTTCGTGTCCTGCAAATACAGCATCATGCGAGAGAATAAATATCCCATCTGTACCATACTCTGTGCATATGTGTGTAAGAGGTAAAAATTTCCCACAACAAAATCTCACACGAAACAGCAAAAAAAAAACAAGGCATTGAAAAAGCAACCAGCGTGAAATGGTGCGAGTGCGAGCGAGTGAGTAGGAGTGGAAATTTTCTCACCACTCACGCGTCTTGCTGAATTTTCCGATTCCCTATTGGTAGCGAGGGTTCATCTGCTTTCCTTCCCGTAAGCATATTTCGACTCGGGACGCCGACGGTAGATGATGTTGTGTTGTTGTACAGTTGTGTTGGTCCGACTGGAAGCATTCCCGGTCTGAGCGGGCCGGACCACCACGAACAGGAACGCAAGCGTTCGCCGCACAGAGTCAGTCTGTTTGAAAACTCGGTCGGGATCGGACGTCTTTCGAGTGCGGTGGCCGTTGCTAGTCGGTTATTGGCGAGTCGTTAACTATCGTTGGCTGTCGTTGCAGAGAGGAGTGTTTTGTCCTTCCAACCACTCTTCCAGCGCCCTTCACAAAACGCCCAAGAACCAAAAACTTGTTCTGTGAGTGAATCCGTCACGGGGAGCTTGTTTGCCGTACAGGCACAGGTGTGCGTTACGCTTTTCCGATACGGGCGAGACTTTTGCGTGGCCGCACAAGTGAAAAGGTGCAGCTTTGTTCGTGATTCGTTCGTCCTCGAAGGTCTGCGTGAAGAAAAGGGCCAACTGAGCGAGTGTGGAGTGCGCCGTTGGAAAGAACGATCCCTTTCAGCGGGAAGGTATATACATCACAAACAGTGAATTTCATTAGACAGCCGTTCTTCGGAATCGTAATTTGAGTTGAGTTGTAGAACGGTAGGTGGTGTTTGGTGCTGTTGTCTTGATTTGGCGCTGGATAAAGGAGGAGCACGTCATGGATTTCTGGTGCAGTGGGCAGCAGTCGAGCGAATGTCGAGAAGTCAGAGTCGAGTCGGGAGAAAGTTGAATGAGTGAGCTAGTGAATGAATAATTTCGGCGAAAAATCAAGAAACAGCTATGAAGCATTTCTTGGAACACCGTCTTATTGTTGTGTGCGGGAAGAGTGCGTAAGAGCTGTTGTTCGACCACACTGGGGTATAAATAGAGTTAACCAAACCACTAACCATATTCGCATATTGATTGGCTTTTCAAGAGAGCAAAAAGACAAAACGGATGTGTTGCCATTTAAAAGTGAAGAACTTACCAATGTGTAGAGTTTCACTGAAAACATATGGTAAACAGAGTAACAACGTAAGGCAGTGCATCACGACCAAAAGCAGCTGTCAGTTTGGAAAACTCGTCAGAACCTCCATCAAAGCTAGAGCGCTGCTTCGTAGTGGTTCGCTGTTGTAAGGTTTTAGCTATCTCTAGCTATCCAGCCTGCTCGATGCAGAGCACATACTCGGCGCGTATTAGTGAAGCATCCGTGAAATCCGGATATCCTTCTTATACGATCCGATTGTCGGTTATATAGCAACACTCGGCACAATGACCGCGCGCATTACGTCGTTGGCAGTGCATTAGTAAGTGGGGTTTAAATTACCCAACAACGCATCGACAACCATATTGATGCCGAATTCGGTATCGAAACAGTGAGCTGCACGTGAGTGAGCCCTGCCAAGTGTATCGCAAAGTGGCAAGGAGTCGACTGTATAAGGGGTCGACTTGGAGGTAAAAAGTGAAAAATAAAAAGGAATAGTGTATGGGTGCGTGCATGTGTGTTTGCCGCTGTCAACAGTGATTGGGTGTGTTTGGTGCCGTGCAAAAAAAAGGTGGTGTTTAGGTTGAAGCTACGGGTTGGTTTAGAAATCCGAGAAACATTACCACAATGTTACCAACATCATCAGCCTTTGCAGCATCCGTGCAGCCGGTAGTGACAGCCGTACCGTGCACACCGACCAGACCGAGAACGGTACTGGCCATGGTGCCTACGGGTGTACTGATGATGGTGGTGGTGCTGATGCTACTACCCCTTCCCGGTGCAGTGCTGGGAGATTATGAAAATACATGGAACTCGTACTACGAGCAGCCGTGCTGCGGTGGCACCACCAATGGACCGTTTCATCTGCGCCATCATGGAGGTAGGTGGTTTCAATTTGCTGATTTCCACTCGGTTGCCGGCTACGTATCTGGGGGGGAGAGGGTCGATAAGGGAGGCAGGGAGGGGTTTTGGAACTCAGCGTTGTGTGTTTTATAATAATTTAAACCTTCCCTGTGTATGTGTGCTATGAAGTACGGCGCACTTTCGTTTACTTGTGTTATTTCTGTTTTTCCCCTTTCGAATCGTGTTTCTTCCCTATTTTTTAAACCTGTATGAGAGTTGTAAAAAAAAAACAGCAAACATACGAACCCATTGTAAAACGATGGGTTTCAGATACAAAATATCCTTCAAAGTAAGGCACACCACCACACACGTATACACGAATTCAAAAACAAAAGCTAACGGGGTGTGGCTAAATGTCGTGTGGATGGCGTGGTGTTTTGGATCATTTAAGAAAGGCCGTTTTGAGGTTTTTACAGTGGGCGAGTGCCCCGATCGTTGCTGCTGATGCTGCACCAATATGCACTTGAGGCAATTCTTTACCAAAAAAAAAAAAAAAAAGGCGCAATGGCCGCCAAAGGATGTGTTGAGCAAAATGGAGCCTTTCCTAACGGGTTACCGGCACACTACCACACGGTCGAGGCGTAGCGTTTTTGACTCTTTTTTTCCTCCCCTATTTCCCATCATGCAATCTTGGAAGAAGCGTTTCACTCGATTGCGATTGACGATCCGGAAGGCGCACGTTACAAAATCGTTCGACACTTCCGAGACTCCGCTGCTGGATTGGAACGCAGCAGGGCGTATGAAGCAAACACAAAACAGAAACGTTGAGGGAATCTTTTGGGGCGAACGGCGGTGGTGCATTGTTTTATGCGAAAAGCATGGAATGCCCTCTGTTCGTCCTTTTCTGCCGTCAATCAACGTAAGCGAGCACGTGCGTTTAGGGGGTTGCTGCGGTATATTCAGTTACCCCGGAGGTCCTCGTCACTCTTGTTCCCCTTTTTACTTGCTCGTTCGTCTCGGCGTGGCTTTGACGAGGGCTTGATTTTGGTGGGCAAAAACTGCATCGAGGGTGTTTTTTTTATGTGCAACGCCAAAGTGTTGCAAAGCAATTGGTTGGAATCGGTTGGTTAGTCGGTTCGTTAGGGTTGCTCCATGTGAGTGATTTGCTTTCGAGCAGAGCGGGAATCATCTTCACTTTTGCTGGGAGAGCCATTTTTTTGTGTGTGTCTATGTGTGTGCATGTTACTTATGGAAGCAATGGCTTCCACTTGTTAGGCCCTCCTACTTGCAAGAGGCGGAAAATGAAAAAAAATCTGTGATGAATAAAACACATTAACGTACACCAAGGAAGAATATGTAACTAACGCTTGCTTGCAGAGAAGTATAAAGAATCATGCAAATAATTTATATCATATTGTATTGATTTATTAAAATAAGAAAATGTGGAGTAATAAGAAATAAATATAATGCCAAATTGTACCGGGGTCGGATCGATTTGGTTTCGGATCATTCCAAATTTGAAATCGAGTTGATTTCTGTTGTTGCAAGCTCACAAATATCGGCGGAGTCGTCCGGAGTCGACCGAAGACGTTCAGAGTCACCGCGATTTGTCTTGAATCGTCCACAGTCATCCAGATTCGTTGTATTCATTTGGATTTGACGTCAATTCCGCACTACTCCTAACTCTGTCGAAGTGAGACTCACTAGAAACTTGCCGGAGTCAATGTGGATTCATGAATTCCGCTGACCTCCATCTTTATCTAGTCTTATGAATAACCGTTTACTCTCACTAAAAGTTACACGGCTACTAGTTACAGATCCTTACAATTTAAATTACATTGGAATTAAATTATAGTTTAGCAACTATTCCCGTTTATTTCCTTCGATAGCTTCGAGATGACTTATATTTTATCTTGTATTTCACAGTGTATTACTACAGAGCTCGAGCAATTTTCAGTCCGTAAGCATTTAGAGTATTTAAATCTACATTGGAAAGTAAAATGCAATTAAATGTAACCTTACATTTCCTACCGGGCAAACGCCCAGTTATGCTAACCATGTGATATGAAACATTCCTATCAAATGACTATAAGATCCATTACATACTCATTCGAACGGTGACAGAAAAAAAACTCAACCAACTATCCAAGAAGGAATCGGGCTCCTGGAACTCAATTGAGATGGGTTAAAATTCATGCCGGAAGTTGGCATACCATGCATCGTTGCTTCACCCCTATGCTAGGAGATAATTAATCTCAGAATTTATGATGATACTGGTTCGACGGATTGAGCTGGTACGAAGAAGCTTGCTCCTAATCACGCTGATGGATGATTTTTAAGAACTGCTGGGCGAATAGTAGCACTTCTGCTTTGTCAGCCCACCACCCTACATCAGGGAGCAGCCCAGTGCGATTCATAATTGATTCCTGCAGGAATTCGAGCTACCCTGGTGGAATCTGGCAGGCATCTGGCCGGTCGATAGCCTTCTGCAGGAAACGTTCATTTTAATCCTCTTCCTTTTTTCCCTCGAATCAGCAGTGTTTCCAATTCCTGTGTACGGGGAAAAAAACGTTACTCTACCGAAACCTCGTATGCATGCAACGCAACCTGGGCCGGTACTAACTAGACCTAGAAGTGTGTATTCGTTTCCTTTTTCCGTTCGTCTACTATTTACACAGCGCATTCCGATCACTGGGGCAAAATGCAATATCCGATTACCGATTCTCGGCATACAAACGCACACACAGACACACACACACAAGCAAAGGTGTATCGTGGTGCTAAATGGTACGAATGGCCTCCCATTTGTTCGGGCCTCCCGGAGCAGGTTGCAACTTGAGGCAGCTATAAAACTAATTGCACCCAGCTACAATGTGCAAAACCGTTTTATGCCATTTTTCCACCAATCACCCAGTTCTGTCCTACCGTTAGCTCGCCCTTGTTGCCTATCCTTGCTGTTTGTGTGTGTACAGGTAGTAGGTGAAAATGTCCAATCGTCCCACCGGACTGCTCCTTCATTCCTACTTTCCTGCACCTTGCACGTTAAGCGTCTTTTCCTGGAATAATGGAAAAACGACCGTTTTTCTTCGATTCAACCACCGCTTCCCCACTCGGAAAGCACATTGCACCCTATTTTCGTCTCGGTAGAAACCATAGCACGAGACGAAGATAAGTCACTTAAAAAGGATTACGTTGGACTGCAGCAGTCAGTAGCCCGTCCTGTCCGTCCTGTTTCCTCTCCACGGCTACCTTAACTTGCACCAAAAACTGTGAAAAAAAGACCAGAAATCACCTTTGCTGGACTTTTCCGGGTAAGTTACGGCCACCGATGCCGATGGATGCCGAGGAGCGGTGAGGAAACAGAACGGAATGAGAACGGACGACACGGAGTTCGGGTGGAAAACGATGAGGACGGGAAAATGGCAGGTTGCCGCACCAAACTTGCAACGTGTGAAGTCCGGGCTGTCCTCTGCCTGCATGTAAGCCGCAGCGTGTTACGACCTGAAACCTTGCCCGGGTAGGCGAACGGGCTTTCGACCGACACTGGGGCTTCGGCAAGGTTGTCTCAGGGCGACCCACAACCCCTTTAATGGTAGCCAATGAGGTCGTGCCGTGCAAAATACAGGTCATTTTAAGCCAAGGACTGAAGCGAACTGGGAAAGCGAGGAAAAGACACCGTGCGGGTGGAAAAGGCTAGGGAAAAAAGACAAGGTGTATATAGAGCTATGCCCATTTTTCTCTGTACCGTAGTAGCGTAGCAGCAGGAAAAGAAAGGAAGCAAATAGCGGCAAGTGAGAAATCAGTTTTGTAACGTTTAGCATTTTTCACGTAGTAAATCTGGCTTGCCGCGGGGAGGGCAAAATGCCCCTTTTCTTGGGAAATAGGGGAACATAAAGTGGCAAGGGTTGTACAGCTCATGTAAACGGGCTTTTATTTAAACGGATCACCCAGGAAGTAGTATTATTTTTGCAGCCATTTTGCGAAACCTCAGCAGCTTAACCGGTGGGGTATGTTCGAATAAAATCTGACAGCAGAATCTGATTAGCTGCTGCAAAGCTGTTAAACTGTGTTCGGCTGTGGCTTGAGCAGTGGGATTAGTAGCCCTTCCCCGCCTTGAGCTGGGAAGCCTTATAAATGTGTTCTGGTCGAATGGAATGAGTAAAGTATTTGTTAATTTGCTCTAATTGTTTTTTTCCCCGCAGTGTGATGTAATTCTTTCTAATTTTTTCGAGTTAACGTTAATTGGCTTAATTTTGCATCACATTTCAATTAACCATTGTTCAACGTAGCAATGTATGAGGTCTTTAGATTTCCTCATCATATGTACTTTAATTATGTATGTTACAATTATTTTACTTTTGTGGTACACGTGATATATATATATATATATATATATATATATATATATATATATATATATATATATATATATATATATATATATATATATATAACAAGATGTTTATTTTTGTACCAGTCGTTTGAACTGTTACTCAAATTCGGTTAAAGTAAAAGAGATTATTTTTGGTGTTTTCTTAAACGATTACAAATGTCCCCCTTATTTGTTCATCAAAATCATCCTATATCGCACTAGACATGTATTGAAAACAAAACCAATGAACCAAATTGAACCAAGCTATGTGTATTTAGCATTCATAGCCAATCAGGTCACGGATTCCCGGGTGCTGACATGCAACTGATCTGCTGCCTGTGTGCAACATCTGCTGCTCATTTGCTGCTCCATAACCTGTGCATCACAGAACACAACACAGAAACGCAGCAAAAAATCATATTTTGCCGCTCGTATGCAGCAGTGTGCATGAAATCACAAGCTCACCAATCCATCGGCCTGCACATCACACGGATAGCTCATCAAACTCATAAATGATCGAGTGTCCCCAACCCCTCCCCCAAAGCGTGAAGCGCTGGCATAATTCGCGGCCTGTCATACGAAGCCTGTTCCTTTGCATTCAAAGTTGGACAGATGCGTGATCAAAATTGGATTGGCTCTGCGCCGTGTTGCCACGGGAAAAAGTACCTACCACCGAGCAGCCGAGTAATTGGGGATGCACGTTCGTTGCTTTTGAACGTTCGTGTCATTGGCGGTGACGTTGATGATATCCTTAGCTTTGAACCTCAATCAATTAATCGGTTGCACCGCAAAGAAACAATGCATTCGTGCCGTCGTCGATGTGCTTCCCTCCAGGGAAGGTTTCAGTTCGAGATACAGAATAAACTTTTTCGCGCACAGAACATGAGCATACTGAGAAGAAAAAAATCGCTTCAACCGTCGGTATGTCTCTGTTTTTGTGCTTTTGAAATGAAGCTTCCTTCGACCGCTGTCTAGATTTTCCACTCCGTGTTCAATGGCAGCAAAGCAAATAAGCGCTTTCGGTCATTAATTGAAGTTCGATTAAGGAAATGGGACGCAACAACCAGAGACCATGCAGAAGCTTTTTTAGGACGATAGCTGCATACCTCGGTGAATGGTTCTCATGATCACCGGCAGGGGAAAGGGAGAAAAAAGGAGTGACCTCACCGGTCCTTGAATGCGACATTATTTTGATTAGCATCAGCGAATTGAACGAGATTGGAATGTGATGTGATTTTTCGAATAGTTGCACGTCCCCCGGCTGCAGTGAAGCGTCAACACCAAACCGGTGCACGTTGGTGAAGGATTTTGCACCGCGCACTGAAACATACGTACGTGCAACATTAAATTAAAATACTTCAAATTCGCCGACGAGATGCCAGCGCGGTACACTCGGAATGCTTTAATTTTAGGTCACTGCCGTAACCGTTGCTTTACACGTTTGACACACGAACCTTTGCCCAGCTGTAAAAAAGAAGGATTTTTGCTGGGAATGTTTCAGCAGCTTTTATCCTTCGTCGTCAGTCTGTTTGCTGGTCTTTCTTTAGCTTTAGGAATCACGTCGAAAAGCTTTACCACAACCGTCGGGACAGATAAGCGGGTACGCGGGCGTTCCGTTCCAATCGTGGATCATGAATTTTGGTCGCATTTTGGGTTTCAATGAGAGCGTTTTTTTTTTGTTTGCAGTTTGGTTTGCTTTCGATTTTACGTTTGATTCCATTAAGCTTACTTTTGCTTGCACTGTAAACGATCTTGTGATGTTAGCGTTGTTGATTGAATGGTTCAGAAAGAGTGTTCTCTATCATGTTTGAGCATTACCTGTACCTTTAAGTCAAGCATCCCTTAGAGTGAGATTGATTTAGCGTAAAGAATTCATCAAGTATACTGATATCTGGAATCTGTTAATTATATGTACATTGAGGCACGAAGAGTGCTTTGGCATTTTACAATATTCTCGAAAATTCCTCTTCGAAAGTTTGAAAGTCAACAAACAACAGCCTGAAAACACGCTGGTGCATGTTGATCATCCAAAAATCAAGCCCAACTACCTCCGAACCGCGAGAGTGGTGTTTAGCGCGAAATCTGGGATCTTGATTTAATTAATTGATCTTGATGCCATTCTAACTCATCATTTGCTCGTTCCTGCTATCGAAACCGTACCCGTACAGCTTAACACTAATTAATTCGCGGAAGTATAATCAGGAAGTGGTGGCTTGTGCTTGTATGCAAGCATGCCGAAACCTTAATTGCAATGGAAATGGAAGCATATTTTTTGGTTAAGAATGAGTTTGTTGAAATAATAACACCGTTACTAGCGGGAAAGAAGATCTGCAAGCTGTTGCGTATGGGTAAGGGAGGGAAAGTATGCCAAGTGGTTAGGTAAACCTTTAACATTTCGATCTCTGTAATGGTGTTGTAGTCAATCAAACAAATTCATGAGAGAGCAACTTTCGGGCTTTCATAGATTGATGTTACACAATTGATATTTATTTTTGTTGTAATCAATTGCTTTCAGTTCTCGATAAGTTGTTGGTTGATGAGTTGCTATTGATTTACAGAAA
>KB697098.1:0-10641 GCA_000349165.1 Anopheles christyi | reverse complement strand
AATTATTCTGTTGTTATCAATTTAATTTAAATTTAATATATTTGAACAAGTTATCAATTAATCATGAAATCAGTAAGAGTTATATTTGTTACATTTCCATGGATTACAGATTAGAGGTGGAGAAATCGGTGTAATGAGTGTTGTAAATATGTAATATGTTTTCTCATGCTATCTACATTCTTTCCCGATTTCTCATTTGAATCTACATGGTCAAAAATGTTACTAGAAATATAATAATCCTTAAGCTGAATTAGGGACATATATTGCATAACTTGAGTTTTGGCGTTTTTTCATACAACTTAAGCTGGTTCTTTTTCTTTTCTTTTAAACTGACCCTTTTAAGCAACAATCTTAAAGTAAAAGATCACCCAAAAGCCACATTCTGTATGTTGATTCTAGTTTAAAAACTGCTTCAAAAGCATACTAAAACATTTTTCAGTCTCATATAAAATGAAATAATTGCATTCCGTGTGAGTTTTTAATAATACTTCATTCTACCTGCTCCATGCTAGAAAACAGTATTCTAACAAAGATTTGACCAGAACACAAAACAATGATTTAAGTAATCTCAATTAAATTGTAAGCCTCATATTCTTTATGTTTGGTCTTATGCTGGTGTAGAATAACGCACATGAAAACTACCAAAGATCACCATTCAAATATAGCGTAGTCGAAACTTGCTGGTATTGCCTAACTTAAAACTATTTGAATCAATACAAGCTGCTCAATATTCAGTAAATATTAAAACAAACCATGAACACATTATTGTACACCGAACTAAAAGACACAATAAGCATGCATCTTGTCAAATAAAAAAATTAAACCTCAAAAATGGACCTAAAAATAATGCGTCACAAACCTTTGCTCATCAGAAGAAGAAAAAAAAACAACGTTGCGGTAAGTCGTGATGATAAATTTCGGTCAACTTTGGCCGGAAGTACGCGAACGAGTACAATTATCAGTGATGAGCAAAGTTTCTAAATATCCCGCTGGTAGTCATTGCGAACAGCTTCTCTTCATTTGCTGTGGGGCTTTCGTGCCAGTGTTAAGAATTTATTCTACTATTGTGAAGTTCGAACTTTTTTTGTTTGTTCTCCTTAGTTTTTCTTCTTCTGTCTATTACTCTCACAGCCACCATCATCTACCAGCGATAATTCACCAAGCGATCAGAAAACCAAAAACTACCAACCTGGGAACAAACCGTGGTACCGGGTGGACACCGAAAACCCCTCGGGGAGAAACCGTGCGGATGAAGATTAACTGGAAAGTTTTCCTCAAAATGTGTTACCATTGCCATCGAATCGACACAACTTACCGCTAGAGTGAGGAAAGGACAAAAGAAGGTAGGAAAAAAAAAGAACCACCACCTAGCTTACCTTTTAGACGACAACTTTAGCTGCTTCGATCTGATTGCCACCCGGTAACAGGCAGCAATATTCTAGTTTTTCTTTCTCTCTGTTCTTTCTGTGCCCAGCGAATTGGACCACCGGATCGTGCAATCACGCCCTCAACAATCACCGTTTGCCTGTATCAATGGCAGAAACAATCTTGCCCGGGAACGATTTCTCCTCAATCTTTGACGCTCCTCGGTATGGGCCATCGTTACGGTGACGCTTTCGCAGCGTGACGATTGACGATAGCGCGGCATAAAACTTTCTGCCTCGACATTCCGGCCAAAGCCAGCGAAGGAAAGGGACATTTGTTTTGTAATAGGATTTACAGGCAAAAATAAATTACTTAAATAAAGCCCCCGGAAGAATGGAAGCAAGTTTTCTAAGGGGAAAGTCCGCTTCACAGTCTCTCTCACTCTAGCCATCTTTTGGGTGCAAGATAATCTACTTGCTAGTTGGCAGTCGAGTGGCTTAGAGTTGTTTGGAATTGTAGATTAGTTTTTTTTTTTCATTCATTTCACAACTTCCAGCAGCTCCATGTGCCATCATCCCAAACACACAACAAACTCCTCACACAGCTAAACCACACTCAAGTCCTTAAGTACCAGTACCATGAGCGTGTCTTGCGACATTGTTGCTTCTTTTTGAACACTTTTAATGGTACAATGTTCGCATGTATGTGACTATGCCCTATGTTAATTATGCTACCTTAGTCCCGCATCAAAATGAAGCACAAGCACCACTCCACCACTATGGTGCAGTTGCAGCAAAAAAGCATTGCAGCGCTTGCTCTCTACATCCACACGATCAAACGTCCAACAACTTCAGCTAAGCTGTTAAATATTATGTTTTCATCTTAAGCAAAAATGATCCCCTTGCATCACTCGCTCATTGTGCATTGTGGTTCATCGTGGAGCAAAAGGCGAAAAATTCTTTCCCTTCATCAAACCCGTCCCATCCCCCGAAAAGGTTGGTGGGCGCGTGTGGTGCGCGTAATGAAGTTGACGAAAATTAAACATTTTCCAAAATAGGAAAACTTTTTCCATAACTCACCGTCGCGCCATAAATAATACAATTTGTTAAGCTGCTTCCGTTTGGTTCCGTTCGTCCTGTCCTGTACGAGCTACCCTTGGCAGTGCATTGTATGGAAGGGATTTTTCATTTCCATTCGCTGCCCGGTCCGGTCTCACTCTCACCGTGTGCACCATCGTACATTTTGTCGGTTTTATTTGGTGAAAATTCCTTTTCCTGTATTTGTATCGGATGCGCTCACTGCCTTTGCGACGAACATCTTCCCTCTATTCTACATTGCACACAGTGAAAGCTATTCTCGGAAAGTTTTGTAGAATGTGTCTCGTGTTTAGTGTCAGCAGTTGTATTTGTCACTGCCGAAAAGTTTCCCCCTGAAGAACAGGGAACGAATTTTCTTTCTGGATGAAAACCCACCAGTACATATGGGGAGCGCCTAGCGCTTTAAGCTGTCCACCCGTAGTCGTGAGTCCATTCTGCGCTGGGAAGTACACATTTTTGTGCATAGATATGATGTTGGGGCACTTGGTGTATGGGATGCATTTTCCCAACAATCCCTGCACGGAAAAAAGTACAAACTAAATATCTTCCGACAAAAAAAAAAACAAATTGAAATTCTTAATGAGTCTTACGGTTGTACACTAACAAACTTAACATTTCACTCACTGTTACGAAAAAATAAAACGGAGACAATATTGTGTACCTAACCGTTATCTTATGACAGTGATTCGAGGGATCGAGAGATTGCCTTTTCGCCTTCTGTGTGGTTGTATGTGGTTAGATATATCAATCCACACGTTGAGGCAAACGCAAGGGTTCTGGGCTTATTTGCATAGTTTGCTTGGTAATGAGAACTGCCCCATACTAGTTTGCGTTCAGCTGGTCTGAGCTTTCCTGCCCATACTCTCTCGATGAAAAGGTTTGTGGTCCACACTCGTATGTGTATGTGTGAGTTTGTTTGGGACTGTTTTGGCATCCTTGCTTGGAAGATAGCCACATTTACATACAAGTACGTTGAACTGATCTGGAGCTAGAACCAGCTAGAAGCGACTTGTTGGTGACTGAGAAGTTGGTCCAGTTTTTGGTTCTGTGGTTCGACGATAAGGAAACTATCCAAACAAACACACACACCAAAGTTAGTTTTCTTTCACTTTGGACGCCTCGTGCTAGCCGCCACACTCGACCTTAAACGTTTGATCATCATAATCATCGTCCTGTTTTGGGGCGGAAGAAATGGGTGCAAGATTGTGTGCGCCAGAATAACATCAACCTTAATCGGTTGATGCGCCACTGCACCGACCACCGGTTTAAGTTTCGCTGTTAATATAAGAGAGTGAAAACTTTTGCCCACCAGCATGCTTTAGGAATGAAATTAGAAAGTTTTGCGAGTACACGCTTGGCTGCTTAAGCTTGGAACTTAATTAAAATTCAAGATTGTTTACTTGACAATAAGTTGTCCCAGTGTTGGGGAAGGTTTAAATTATGAAAATTATTGTTAAAATATTAACAAAAAATCAACCATTTCGTACCATTTCGGTTATTTCATTCCAATTTGGATGTTCATTGAACCATTTTAATTAAATATTTCAGCTGGTCTACTATCGGAAATAGTAAAGTAGTAGTCGGCCTACCTTAGCAGCTTATAGGCAGGCTGTTGACATGTGTGACAAATTGATTTTCCCTTAGCACGATAGCCAGTCCTTTGTATGACGTGTATGTTGTTAAGCCTTAAGATTTGGTGACTGTGCCAGTCGTGGCTACGGTTTACCGTACACAATATTCGATAGAGTCCAACCAACGGAAATGGGTCGGACGATGGACCTAGAGGATTCAAAATGATTCAAAAAACATCCCAAAAGTTCGATTTTATGAGACTTTTTTAAGTGACATTTTCTAAGCTGCTTGAAGAAGGGGTTCGGGATATCATTTAATTTGTTTATGCATAGAACGACAACATAAAAAAATGGATGACACCCGAAGAATAAGTGACTGAAACAACTTGTTTTTCTTCTACCCAATAATCCCTAACGGCAACCCGTGGTAAATTAAAATCTATTAAGCAAAGCTTGTTGGGGTATGACGGCGTTTGCAATTGAAAACAAATTTTAATAAGTTTGTCCAGGACATATGGCTAACGGTCACGTTTACTTCATTTAAAAAAAAACAAAATTGAACTTATCACAGTCATTTGAACTCATTACCTCGATTTTAACTATTTATTTACTTATTTTTTTCATATTACTTGCGTAGCGCGCGCAGGGGCCTTTGCAATACTTCAGACTAAGATTTAGGATAGATGACTTTAAAATTATGAATTACAAAACAAGCATGAATATTTAAACGCGGCTATTGTTACATGAATATCAAAGAAACAATAAACCTTATTGAAAGCCGCACACATAGCGAGAAAGGGATCATGGACCCCTCTTTAAGTTCTCGCTCGGCAAATCGTAATAGAAAGTTACGAAGACGTACTGTATGGTCAGGGTAGTACAGATGTATTTACCAATGAAGCTTTTGGTGCATGAATTTCGCAATCAATGAGTTTTGCCATGAAGACTGTAGACCCATCCGTTTAGTTTCGTACATTGGAGGCTGATCCATGTTCCATAGTAGGGTTCTAATTGCTACAGGTGTGAACTTTTTTCTGATGCGTTTAATGCGTGCAGACCAATTGCTGGTATGAGGTGACCAAGTTATAACGTCACACTCTAAAGTGGAGCAGACTATTGCGACAAATAATTGGTTCAAACAGATGGGATCATTAAAATCATAAGTCATTCGATAGATTAAACCAAGCTGCCGATATGCCTTGTCATTAATGATAGAATATTACTCACGGAGAGAAAGTGGAGAGTCGAGTCTGATTTCGAGATCCTTAATTAGATTGCGTCCTTTTTTCAGTTTTTCAGTCAAATGAGATTAAGTAAGAAAATTGACGAAATTCTTTAGGAAACTCAGAATATGGTCCATTGTAAGACAATATGAAAGACTTACCAATCCCGTCGAATCGAATCGAAGGGCATCTGTTTGAAATGTATTGTGATAAAAGTGGTTTAACAAATTAAAAAACCCTTTTAACAATAATCAACTTGAACACTTTAATTCCAAAAACAATATTAAGTCGCTACGGCAAGTATTTGCTGATGTTTGTGTTCTTTTACATGTCTTCCATTCCAGTTCAAACCATTAGCACAATTCCATGTTTATTTCGTCCATTCCAGCATTGGCCCATGTAAACTTCCCCCCTGACCTTGTGAAACCGGCTTAAGAATAACGAATCCCATTCCCGGCAATTGTGACGCTAGTGAATCAGCACCAACACCACCGACAATGTGCCTGCTGCGCGTCGAACAATCAGTCAAACTTATTGATTGTTCGCTTCGGATTTCGGGTTGTTTTTTCACGCCCTTAATGCTACCGCATGTACACTACATGGAGGAAACTTATGCGCCCACCCCAAGATCCCTTGATGCTGATGTTAGTTTTATCGGGAACTTTGGTTTTGTTCACCGGTTCACAGAAGACAAGACAGATGGAAGCTGCCCAATATCACCCCTGATGGTGGCTGCACGTACAGATGAAGTTGAGTGATTTTTCTTGACTAACTTCTAAACGAACGAACAGGGCGTGCGTACGTTTGAAGGCGATAAGTGAAACAGGCAAAGGAAAAGCAAACTCCACGCGAAAGTCAAGCGGCAGCCACGCTCACTGTACAACAATGAATAATAATGAAACAAAACGAAACTAGAGTTTCTCGTGTGCTCCCGTTCCGTTCCTTTTGCCCAACCTCAAGCCGGGCGGTATCCCCCCTGTTCCGTCCACAGGCCGATTCTGAATCGGATTGTTTGCTGGACGAAAAATCGTGATCGAACTATTAAAAGATTGATTGGTTCTTGATGTTGCCTGCTCTCATGCACTGTTTCCTTCCGCCCGTCCACGGAACACTGGATCAAGGGCTCGTTCAGCCCCAATGGCAGCAAATTCCGAGCCCCGCAAGTCACACACAACGTGAGTGATCTGGGGTGGTGTATATTTTCATCCCCCCTCTTCTCACACTTTGCCTGTGGTGCTGCCGGTAAGGGCTGCCAATCTTCTTCGCCCGTGCCTTAGGGTAATTTCGAACGTTGTTATAGCGTTGTATGAGTCTGTGTGGATAGTTTTGTGAGTTGGTAGCGCCCGCTGGGTTGGCTAGAGCGCAACCGTGGGCGAACTGTGGGGCCCCGAGACTGATCCGTGCTGCTGCACCAGTGTCAGAATGGAAGTCGATTGTCACTATCGATTGCCGTCGGTTTCGCTTAAATGTCGCTTCAGGTACCGCCACAGATAGCGTCCCTCTGTAGTGAAACAGTTGCTCCCTTTTCAGTTGCCCATTTGTCGTAGTGAAGCGTCAGAGCGAGATGCAGCGGGGGATGGGCGAACATCAATCGAAACCAATTTCAAATAAGGTAAGTACACGAAAGGCAGCTTCTCGTCGTTGGATTCGTTCTCAATCAATTATGCTCCAAGCAAATAGACTGACACCGAGCTTTTTTTCTCTTCTTCTTCCTCTCCTTCCACTCATCGATTCGATCGACCGAACGGACGATAGCGACCTTTCGGCATTTGGTGCCGCTTGGTACCAGGGCAGGGCCACATGGTGGGCGAACGATCAATGTCCGATGGCGTATTTGCATACTTGATTCAAACTCACGAAAAATAAATACTTGCAATCTGATAAACAAAGTCACGGAAGCTAAATGACCAATTGTGAAACGAAAAAAAAAAATCAAATACATAAAAACTAACAGAATTGCAACTACCAGCTAGCGCACGTACCGCACGGGTACTGCTGATTACTTCTGGAGCACGAAGCGTAAAGGTTTCGTTAAAGGTTCTTTTTTTTTTGTTGAAATGTTTGATTGTTGAAAGAGTTTCTGATACATTCATTTAGTTTGAGTAGTATTGAACATAATCAAAATAATGTAAACGATTCAATTGGACGGTTGCCATATGTCATGCCCGGATGGGATTCAAATCTTGCACGGATCGAGCCCATCAAACATTAACATTTGACATTTGACAAACGACACATCTTTTTATTACTGAGTGTTTGTGTATAGTGTATCACATAAAGTGAAACCCCATCTACTATCTATCTCTAGAACTATCTCTCACATTTAAAGGTCTGTGTTTTATCTTGATTATATGTTCAATTTATTTCAAAACTATCATGTGGAACATTTCTTTGGAAGTAAAATAAAGTTAATTATTGCCTTTTTGCTTTAGCCGGTAGAGTATTTTTTTCTCTACCTGTACATGTTTTACTTAATATTAAATGGCTTATTAAGTGTTATTGGAGTGTAATGGAAATAATGTCAAAAAATATTTTTCTTGCTTTGGTTTTAGTGATGAACAATCAAAATAATCATTTCATGTAAAAACGGTCCTTCTCTTCATCGTTCCAATGACGCAAATTGTCCAAAAATGTACCTTATCTTTGAAATTAAAAGGTTCAGGATTTATTTACTGTTACTTGAATATTTTTCAATCGATACTCTGGCCTTCTTCTTCCTTGTTTCTAATACAGACCTCTTAGACTTATGTTTACCACATAGCCGGATAGTCAGACCTTGCTACGGACGGACAGTCCCAGGTGAAAATTGAACTAGGTCCGGTCTTTACAGGAGCCGGCACGTCCATCCATTAGACCACCGAAATGCACCGGGATACTCTGACCTATTGCCGTTAAAACAGTAAATACATCTTGAGTTTAATTCAAAAATATTGCAGAAACAATCAATAATGCTTAGGTCTCTCTGTATTCAACTCTTTATTGAGCGATTGGTTTTTATGATTGCAGTATGAAGAAACAGTTTAAAGCCATTTTCTTAATTTCTGCTCCTAATACACTCTAACTGCCTAATTTTATATAATATGTCTGCTATCTGAATTAGTTAAAATAAGACAATCTATAACAAAACTCGACGAAGATGCTATCCTAGTAACGAAAATCTAAATTGTACTGGTAAGTGTGTGTGCTCTAAATCAATAATCCTGTGGCTAATCCCCGCCAGAATCTGGTAACTCATACGCCGATATCACGTTGCGCACGTTCTCGAAGCACTTGTACAGCAAATGGTACGCCCGTTTGCAGGGACTACCGTACGCTAGTTCCCTCTGTCTGCAGATACATTCAGCACCCTGCCGTTTAAACTCTTCCTCACAATAACCTTCACCGTACTGGGCGTAGAGCCGCTCCATATTGACACCTTCGCGATCAGTGTATACACCCGTCTGGATGCCGATGCATCGAACCAAACAGTGCACGTTGTCATTTGCATCCATTGCATCCTCGCCGAGACTCATCAGCTGCTGGGTCGTGATCTGATGCACATCCATACAGCGGGCTGTCACATGTTGCAGCTGCAGATGATCGAGTGGCACAAACAAACAATCCTGCCGCAAGTTGCCATAGTTGTAGTAAAAGCACAGAAACGACTCATACGCCATATCACAACAAGCTTGTGCATTGGGCGCAAGTGCTGGCAGTTCCTTCAAACAAGCGTCCGTACGATTGGCGTGGCCAGTGTTTGCCGGATCGGTCACAAAATATTGCGCCAAAAGGCTCCGCCGCAGTCCCGCATGGTCACTCCAGAAACGGCCACTAACACCAACACACCGGATCAAACACTTTGTTTCCCCGTCCGGTACCATCACACCCGATCGTATCATGGCCAACTTGCACGGAGTGATCGACATAAGTTCGGCACACTCGAGCACCATCTCGTCGAAGGAACGGAGAAGGTGTGCTCCACTCGCTTGGTACCGGAGTTCACTTCCACCGAGGACAAGAAGCAGCAGCACCGTTTCAATGGTCCGACACACCATCTTCGTGTCGATGGCCGACAGTTTGTTTGTCAGCGACGACGACCTACCGGAGCGTAATGCAACCCTCCGAATGTTTCATAACTAAACGCACCTGTTTGATGGTTCGGGGTGCTTTATAGGCTATGCCGTGCACTTTGGATGCGATTCGACTCCCGGGACGAACCATTAGCACGTACGCACCAAAGGGGTCAAAAATCAGCACTGGCAGCTGTGGGCGCATCGGCATCTCGGATAGCCGGATCGTACCAACGTCACGTACTGTCGCCCAGCTGCAGACTATTTCGGTTGCCATTTGTTATTTCATTTGTCCCGGGTTTGGCTCGGGTGGGTGCACAACAAACCCGTCCGTCATTTTGCTCAATTTACGGCGAACGAAAAGAAATCGTGAGCTATTACGCAAACGCGTGTCCCAACTGGAGGAAAAAAATAATTAAAAATTAGACGCACCGAATTAAACGGGGAGAACGCAGCGATAGGTGAACTTTGTCGGGCTGAGTGCATTGTTGGTGTGTGACAGTAACTCACAACAATGATGAGCCAGAGGGTTTTTTTTCCCTGGAGTAAGTTTGACATCCTAGTAGCCCAGACTGATTAGGAGTGAGGTTTGATGTACGAACGTTTACGCAGAAACGAAAAGTGTGTCGTTGTTTTCTAAGCGATAAAATGGCTGATAGTAAGTAGACTTTTTCTTTTACGCAAACATTCCATGAAACATATAAGTTTTTGTTTGTTGAAATGTTAAACAAAATGCAGTGACGTTTTTACTCCACTCTAGAATTACACTCATTTTAAAAAGGTTGTTGTTTCCTCTCTAAGTAAATTACTGAATACAAGTTTATAATTTAAATATAAATACAAAAATTTCGCATTAAACACAAAATTTTTCCTTTTTGTTTTGCTTCGTATTAATTTACAATTTTTAAGTGATATTTTAGCAAGCATCCTAACATGATACAGTCGTTGCCACCTTATTTTGGCCGTAAGTCACCAATTTTTGTCTCTAAGGCATCAACTTTTGACAGAGTGCATCAATGTTTAACTCTAACGCACCAATTTTTGACACTTTGGCATGTAATGTTGTCACATGCTCAATATTTTCACGGTTGGGGAAAAAAATACATTTTGCTCGTATAAATATTGGCTTCTTAGACACAAAAGATATATTTACAAAAGCATGGAAAAGCATTAAATATGTATACATGGAGAGTTAAAAGCTTGAAAACAAGAGTCAAAAAAGATTCACATATACATGCAAAATTGAATGAAAAAAGAAAGTAAAATGTTTTGATAGGCAAAAAGTAAATTATTAGCACTAAAAAAAAGCACTATTACAAGTCCATCAACAGTCTTT
>KB697096.1:0-11092 GCA_000349165.1 Anopheles christyi | reverse complement strand
CAGCTATATTTATCAATCGCTCACTTGACACAACCTAAAAGACCTAAATGACTTGCTTAGAAAAACATACATTTCCGACTCAAGATTTACACAGAGTACTAAATATTTCAAAGTAGAACAGATTTTTCTCTGGCAAATTTCTGCTAACGAGTTCCATAGCGATGTCTATAAGCTTACTCGTGAATTGGAGCATCAAATAAATTTCTGATTATATCAAATTAAAGCACTTCAGCTGATATGAGAAGTATATCGTCCCGATTATTGTTTCCTTTGTCACTTTTAATTCAAAAGCAGTTGCGAAAATTGGATTAATAATAAAAAAAAAATATATTCCAATCTTTTTTCTATGATAAAGGGATCATTTTATACCCCTTGATCCCTTTAACAATTTGCAACCGTGGTGTTTTGTCTACCTTCGAAAACTAAAGAAAAAAATCCTAAACAAATTTCTTCGAAGGATTTTATAAAGTGTATTCCGCGAGACCCACAATGTACAAATTTAACCATAAAAAATCGCTACACCTTGAAGGACTAAACAGAATGTCATTGAACGACAAACAATTAAAATGCTCCGAAAACTTTTCACGCCCGTAAACTGTCAGCCTTTGGAGAGAAGCACCGACGACGATGCTTTGAACCGATCTGACCAGTTAAAAGAAGACGAGAACACTTAAACGTTGAAAAATAGCCGACTGAACGTAATTACCGTTTTATTGACCATGGCCATCGTGCCGTGGTTGAGAAAGGGAGCAGCAAAAAACAAAACGGACTGTAAGGTTATCCCAATTTTCGTTTAAATTGTAGCTTTCAATACCACTTTCGATCAACGAGCATTATTTTGCTACCGACATCATTATTTCATCATATTTAATGGCGTCGAAGGAAAATCAAATGCTGGTAGTATGTTGCAAAAACTTAAAAAACGCAAAAAAATACCGTGAAAATAGCTGTATTTTTTATATTTTAATTCTATAAAGTATAGTAAACAAAATTCGCTTGCCCATGATCTATTCGGCTTTCATGTCAAAAATGTTGTGTGTGCAACTTTCTTCTTCTTCGTACAGCAAAACTTTTTGCCAAAAATATAACTTTCTCTTACTTCCGACTGATAGCAAACTATCACGCAACGCAAACAGTAATTGGGACACGGCAAGGAATTACCCAAACCAAACTATAGCAACTCACCGTCTTCACCCTTCTATCTGTGACATCATCAAACAGAAAAAGGATTCAACTGCAGTTTGGCTACAAAACTCCCTCCCGAACTTGTTCCTCATATCAAACAACTCACAAACGAGACATGAGCAAGAGCCACATACAACGTCATGATAGCTAAGAAAGAGTGACATCAAGTAACAGACCTTAACAAACCAAGTCGAAAATAGTTGTATACCTTCCGTGTTCACAGTGTTTTACGATTCGCCTCAAACCACATCTGCTTTTTCTTGGCATTTACCCCTCTACAGTAAGAAACACCCATCTAGTCCCTCGCCCCATATTGTTTA
This sequence comes from Anopheles christyi, assembly GCA_000349165.1. Taxonomy (NCBI): domain Eukaryota; kingdom Metazoa; phylum Arthropoda; class Insecta; order Diptera; family Culicidae; genus Anopheles; species Anopheles christyi. The sequence goes on along the minus strand of KB697096.1, from coordinate 9,587 downwards.
GTGAACCAACGAAAGGGGACAATGTTTGATAGTTTTCCGCATGAAAGGACAATAAATTCCTTGGCTTTGGAGGGAGGACAAAGTTAATGTACCGAGCGGGATATCGTTCATGCATATTTCCCGTCGAAACGGTGTAAGAAGTTATAATTTTCGTGACTACCGCAGCAACCGAACACGGCGCAAATCAATTGTAGCAAGAATATATGAACTCAAGGGTAAAAATGGGAAGACAAACACAAAAAGGTGGTTTCCAAACATGTCTGTATTGTATTTGGTTGTTTTTTTCTCTAAAACCTAATCGATTATGCACGACTATTAGGGGTAACTATGCAGAACGGCAAATAGCTTTGTTTATGCCATCATAATCATGCGACCATGGGGTGTTGTGTTTGATTGAAGTGGCAATAAACCATGAATCAGGTTTGGGGGCATTATATTTGGTAAGTAATTTAGCAAAAGATGAGCATAAATCATTCAATTATATAAAATAAATAACTTTAAAGTAAAAATGAAGAAAATAAGAGTCGTGTGTACACTTACCGTTCTAAAATTGGTTAAAATTCGAGTAGTATTGTAGAATTTTTACATTCATTTCACTGTTTACTTTTCACTTTTTGTTTTTCCTTTTGCATAAAAAAAAGCACAAGTTTATCCTCTTTAAAAATGAAACAAAAATTATTGAAACAAATAGTGTACATTTTTTCTTTCATTTGCAATGAAAAGATTTTACATTGTCCGTACAATTCCATTCAATATCGTAACATCGTATTCAACAAAAGTGTAAACTAATCTCCTAACAAGATTCGCTCCACTGACAGCTCGCAACATATGGCGGATAACACATTAACACATTGAACTCGGCAGTTCTCGATTCAACTCGAGAAGGAAATAATCTTCTTCTCTTTCAATCACTTTTTCATTGCTCTTTTTTTTCTAAAGAGTTTTCCACTCACAATCGCTCACCAGCAATACTTCTTCTATCGATTATTACCAAATCGCAAGTAAGATCCATCTCGGAGGCATACCACAGCAGATCGCACCAACTGCCAGATTGAACCGGAGCTGTTCGTTATCCACCAGAATAGACGGGAATGTATCTGCTTCCCGCTAATTTCACCTCTCTTGTACGTTTTCAACCTGCACTAGTAATCTTCCCGGGCGCTCTGGAAGCGTGGTAGAATTTACCGGGATTTGCGTTCCTTCTTTACCTCACCCATGTTCCAACCCCACACGATCAACTTATAATTCGATCACTGCACTTGCTCCCTACCTCATTAACGCATCATCTGCCATGAGTTGGCCTCTAGGAAGGCCGTTTGATTGGATGGGATATTATTGCTTCCCTACTTTCTTGAAACATCTTTGATACCGATTACCTAGTAGACAGCCGTTGACCCCGTATCTACTCACAGCAAACCCAAATCCCGAACGAAAAGATGATGTAAATCAACACCGCACTAAACAGCGCAAAGCACAGCAGCACAAGGAACACCATCTTTACGCGCACGACCAGTAATCCTTTCTCGGCTTTACAAGCAAGCGGCCCAACTTATATCACAATCCTTCGGTTCGATCACATCCGAACACTCGATGCGTTTCGATTGAAATGGATGCGGATGGTGAAACTGCTTTGCAGCTCGGTACTACCCACTAGAAGAATCGCGTTATTTGTTCGTTGTTGAACCGGTGTCGTTTTGACATTTGACAGTTACTACGGCAACGCATCGTTTACTATAGCATTTCGTGCCAGACACAACGCCCTGTGCGCCCGACCATTCGTAAACAAACTTTTAATGTGCACCTTTTGCCTTGTAGGTACAACCACCAGCTAGCTACAACAAAAAACACCAACGAACCCTCCAATTTTCGGGAAGACCTAAGGGCAGCGTGCATTTCAACGAGGGGCTTCGGTCCAAGAGACCCCGGGAAAAGAACGGTGCGAGCAGATAAACAATTCAAAACTTCCACTGGTTTCAGCAGAGCATACATTTAGAGGGAAGGGGGAGAAATTATTGAGGTTAGAAAGAGGATGAGAAACTCTTCGCCGTACAGGTGTATCACCCCGCAAGCACACAGGGGCACACAGGCAAGAGCGAAGGTTCGTACAAGAAAAAGGGTCCGGAATCCTTACAAAGCGCACGCAAGAACTGCCACAAGCATTACAGCACCGTTTGAAAGCTTCTTTTAAAACATTAACGTACTCTTCTTTTTATGCACACACACACACACACACAAACCAGCCATAAACACACATAAACACACACGTGCTTGATAATCTGAATGCTTGCCGGCAAATATGATTTCCTTCCGTTTCAGCACGGCTTCCTACACATCCGGAGCGTGCGTGGATGAGAGATGGTTCTTTCCGTTACTGCATCAATGTAATTAGGAAATCTTTACCCATGTTGGAGATCCTTCCAATAGATCATTTATATCACAAGTTAATTTTTACCGGGAGTACAATTGGTTACCATAACACCGTATCTCTGATCAACCGATCGATTGGAAAAAAACGCAATAAAACACTGCTAACGCTGGTAACACCACTATTAAACCATCAACTACTACATTCACGCGCTCCAAATGTAGCCTTTTCCAACTACCGGTTAAACAATTCTCACCCCCCAAACAAAAGCCCACACCGCGCGAAGGGTGAACCACTCGCGACAACCACTCAGACAACGCAACAGCTCCGTCCGACGTCGATGGTGTGCGTCTTTGCGAACCGTCTCGGAACACTGTTGATTTAAAACTGACGGAGAAACATCGTCCCAACCCCAGCCCAACATGGGCCAAACCTTCTCTGCACCCTGCCTCACATGCGCTTTCTTTCCTTATGCGTCTGCTAAAAACAATACGCTTCGGTGTGTGCGCAAGTGGCTGTTGCGCTGCTACGTGTGGTGCGTGTTGGTCTCCGTGTTTTTAATTTCCCTTCCCCCTGTCTCAGGCGGGTGGCCAACAATCGGCGGCCCAAATGCGCTGCGCGAGCCCAAAGCCCTCTGCATACGAATCGTTCGTCGTCTGCCTTGTGTAATAAGAATGGGGAGGGGGGGGGGGTTTGTTGCTGTTCCGGCAGCGTTTGTTTTTCGTGTTGTTCTCTCCCACACGTTCGTTTGCTTTTCGCAGTTTCTCTCTTTCCCTTTCTCTTCTTTTTCATTCTTTTTTTTCTCTATTCATTTCTTTTCTTTCATTTTCTTTCTCTCTTTTACTGCTCCATATCTTTCCCTCTTTCGCAACTCATTGTTGTATCGCTTTACTGATGCCTTTCTTTCGCCCAATTCTTATCTCTTCCTTCCGATCCGTTCTGCTTCATCGTGTTATATACATCACATCATCAAATTTTCCATTTTTTTTTAACCCTCTCTCTGCATTTTCTTTCCTTACTCGTTTCTCTTTATTAGTTCTTCCTTTCCGCGTGATCATTCTCGACAAACGAGTGCGTCTTTATTACATACGCTCTGATCTCTATACACACCTCACAAGTACACGTTTCCTCGCTTCGCCCGACTAGCATAATATTGTTAGCAACATATGCAGTTTTGTTTTGCTTTTTACTTTCCGTCTCCTTCTACACCATTGGACTTTTTATGTGTTTGCATTATAATTTCAATATAAACATGCACTACCACCAACATTGCTAGCACCATTACAGAACGGTGGTTTCGGTGGTTTCTATGCTCTAGCTCTTTGCGATGTAGGGGCATTTTTTAAACCTGCAGCTTTGACCCCATCCAGCCAACACTTGACACGAGCTAGGGGTGCATTTTTTATCGTATTTCTTTCTTGCTGTGCTCTCTATTCTACTTCCCCATCCCGTATTAGTGATCCGCCGAGGTTGATCACTGTCGCATCCATTTCTTAAAACAAAAAAATTGGTCGCCTTCCAACCGTTACTTTCACGACGCATCTTAAACTGCTCGCATTCTGTCTCACGGGTGGCAATGGAACCAATAGTAAAGTAGCAATCAAGCCACACACTTCCGAATTATGGACAAAAATACCGCTAGTCGGATCATTGTACGAACGTGATAGTGAGAAATTAGATCACTTTTTTCGGAGTAATTATCTTTACGCCACCAGATCAATGCTTTAAAGTATTACACTAGATCGAATGTCAGATTTATGTCGGTAATAGCAGACGGAGATAAGTTCACATTCTGTTTCTGTACTATAACAGATTTGCTATAAGTTTCAAAACAATAATATTTTCGGGGCCAATAGGAAAAGGTTCTAGAAACATTCCAGAACAAAGATAGGTTCTGTATCAATTCCTGGATTAGAAAAATAATCAATGTAATTTCAAGGATTGGGATAAGTTTGCGATGGTTTATTAGATAGTGCTAAGATGAACATCAGCTCTAGGCAAAAAAAAAATCAGCTCTAGGTTCGGAATCAGTTTCAGAACCAGAATAAATATACAATTTTATCAAAATGTATAACTACAAATTCCACACAACATTTTTTTCTCGCCGAAAGTCTTAAAAATTATATCTCCTGTGTAAAGAAGCCCCTGACAAGAAATGTACAAACCTGTGTAACTATCATGTTTGTGCAAAAGCTCTTTCTTCTTCAACCCAATTTATCATTCATACATCTTGCATTGCGAATGTTGAATGCCTTTTTGAAATGTCTTGCTTTGTTCACTACACTTTCGTCAAATCTCCAAGGCTCATCGCGGATAAGGAAGATGCGTTTTATCTCGACACAAGAAGCAAAAGATCACTATAAAGATCTTACCTTTGAGTGGGTGTAAACTGCGTTTGGTCGTCTTTCTCGTCCACTTACCGACGTCTTCGCTAAAGCGAAAAATAATTATTATTTTTACATCCATCCATCCATTAATGCGGCTCACGAGTTGGGCACATCGGCGACGTTTAAAACTGACCTCCCGGTGTGTGGTTGCTGCGCAAAACTAACAATTATGGGTTGAACCTTCCACCGTGCTCCTTCTTTCAACTAGCAGCCATTTTCTTGGTGTGGGTGAGAGATCATGTTGACGAACTGTACACAGAATGATGTGAAAATTTGACAAAGCAACCGCAGCAGCATACAAAGTTTTTTTTTGTTTTGCTCTTTTATGCCCAAAAGCTCAATCACAGCTTGGCTCTAATGTTAACACGAAGTTTAGTTTTCTCACCATTGAGCTGCAGGTGAGTACAAGATCGTAATCAACACGCGAATACTAAGCAAGTGTGCGTATGCTGTAGCTTTGCGCTATTTGGGAAGTAAAGTTATGATCGTTTGAAAAAGTTTATGGTACCATAGAATAGTACAAAAAAAAACAGCGGACCAAATCTCGATTACATATTACCGATAGCATTTGCTATCGTCCAATCAGCAACGGCGACTAGCTGATGGAACGGATCTCATTAAGCGTGCGAACCTCAATCCTACTTTAACATATTTGCTTGGACAAACTTCAGTTTGTAAGCACGTTAAATGAAACCTTAAACTAACAACACGAAACGCAAAACTCAAAACAGCACTAGAGAAACATGTATGCGCCACTGGGGAAAATAAAAACGTCCGCATCCACGTACAGGCACGCTGTTTAATGAAGAGGCTTATAACTTACTTGCAAGTCCCTATGCCTTATGCATCCCCAACAACTGGCGAGTGTATTTTAACGATACCACCAGCAAATCAATGCTTTCTCTGCCATGCACTCGCAGAGGGACCGCGGTCACGTTTTGGGCCCGTGGTGCATTTCACTGCGAATGCACTCGTGTTGTGGGGTTGCACATTAATCCCAATACATCGGGATTTCTCCCTTAACGCTGTTCAGAATGAGTGTTTATGTTTGCAATGTGAATTTAAAAGTTTATGCTATACTAAAATATGATGTTACCAGAGCCAGGACGTCACTGTCCATCAAATGTCAGAATAATTTTGGTTCCTTTAAATCTATTTTTAATGTTCATTTTAGCTCTTGGTGCAGGATGGGGAAAGCTTACATACAGATATTTTGCAAATTGATGGGTATTCCATATTCCTTACAGATTATTCAAAACAGTGTAGGGAGTGTCAAATCTTAATAAAAGAAAATATTCCAAACAATTTATATTGTCAAATTTGCTGAGCTGCCTTAAAAAACAGGTCCTTCAGTGGTTGGCCATACTTCAATAACCCGTCTTTAGATACTGTGTAATCCTTTTCAAACAGTCTCTGTAACATAGTAAGTATGAAAGATGGTATGTTTATTTATTCATTTATATCAGTATTCCATTCCAACTATCGATTATCGGAAACTACGAGAAAGATTGGGTATATTCACTTTATTGAAAAGGCGTGGTGTATGCTTAATCATGAACATTGTTTTGGCCTTTTCGTGGCGCCTCTTAGGAAGTGCTAAACCTAACAGTATGCTAACTTGCTCTAAAAGTTAACATGTCTCCGTTTACCATCTCTCAATCTTTCGATTCGTTCAATACAGCAGTTAGTATACGGACATACGAACAAAAACATGTTCCACTTTTTTTATAAATTTGGTTTGACAAAACAATGATTTGATGATGCAGTGAAATAAATTGTAATAAATCCGTATTTATCGACTGATTTGATATGAACCCATACTGTACCATAGATACAGTAGTTTTTATAGCTGCAAATAGTGTTATACAGACGATTATCTCGTTAATTTTCGCAAACGCTGAAAGGAAGGTGGAAAAGGAATACTGTTCCTAATATATTATATAAAGTTTCAAGCATCAAATAGGAACTTTAGCCCAAGCCTACAGCCAATAAGCGATATCGTGGGGATTAGATAAACATTTTTTCTTTCATTTTGTGACCTAGAAGTCCATATTTGTCTGTTTTTGCTTTATGATTTCATTGGATTGGGAGGTTTTCATTTGAATTTTTATTTGATTTTTGATTGCCTTCTCGACCTGCAAAATATTCCCTTATTGTAGAAAATCTTTTTGGTTAAAATTATGTTCAAGTCTTAACTTTCATGTAGAATATTTCAGAATATTTTTCATTTAGAAGAATGTGTTGAAACAACGAAAAATAGTACTCGACCCATGGCCGCAGTTCTCCGGGTCGTTAAGGAACAAGCCACCCTAATTTAGCCTCCAAACACGTTACGCCTCATGAAGAATGGGAGCTATGGCATGATCCCTTTCAGCGGGATGTTGACTAGTAGTCCCCTTGTCTCAGAGATTCTTCATTTGCATATCCTGCTTTATATATTTTGAGGACCTGTCGAAAACTTTTGCTGCTAATAAAGCTGTGAAAGAAATATTACAACTAAGCTTGCAAACCATTTAACAAATAATAAACAGTTCTGCCAGCGATATGAAACAAGAGTTCATCATACTCTCGCCATCCATGAAAATGGTAAAACCCAAGAAAGAAAATCACTATCAGACTTTACATTTTTTAATCAGTAAAATACATTTTTTTTGTAAATGGTTCAACGACGACAAATGATTTTAAATCTCCTCATCAAGCCATCTACATCAAAATGCAGAAACACTCAGTCTTGAATATTCATTCCGCTGATAGGAGCTACTTGCAAACTTTTTACCCATTTTTGATGCTCCCAAAGGTTTTATTCATCACACGGTTTGAGCCATCTCCTCCACAAAGTTCATTGGTCTTACTATGTGTCCAACAACAACAAAAATATCTACTCCAAAATCCACTCCCGATGGAGCTCGTGTCCTTCCGCAAACGTTTCCACCTTCGCACGGACACTTATCATCCCGAGCAATCAATCATCGTAGGCTGCGGCGTTCGTTCATCAATTGCGTGCTCCGTGGAAACACGAAACCATTCATAACAATTCGCAAACCTACCAGAGCAAATGCTGCAAACCCTCCCAACACCGTCCTTCCTGGCCTGGGTCGTAATTTTATCCCGCGGCATGGCTTGCTCGGCATGGGATTTAAGATTCGGCTAAATTCACACTGCAAAAACTACCAACGAGGACTAACGAAAATCAACCATGCTCAGACTCAGGCAGTGTTGGGTTACGTTTTCCCGCATGCACTGTACGGAAAGGGAATCGATTCGAAACGTGCTTTAACCTCAAAACCACAGAACGGAGGGAAAGGAAATAAATGTCCGCTTCCTTTCCAAAACGTATCGTTTTGCGCTCTTGTGTATTTTGGTGCCAATTTTGTTGGTTGCACAGAACAGCTAAGCTCCGTTGCGGAAAATGTGAAAAGAGCTACAAATTAACCACTTGTGCCAGCAAATCTTCACACGGTGGGTGTGGACATGGTGAGAAATTATATCGCAAAAAATCGGAAATGTTTAGTAGCTCCCCATCCCCATCCTTACCCATAGCAAAGGGTTTTTGGCCGGATTTTAGCAATATATGTAATTTACACCGCCAGCGTGATTTAAATTGGTGGTTAAAGGGGTGTTCAGACAATGTTTTCAACGTTAGACCATGATATAAGGACGTTAGAGAGTCATAAAGGATACGCAATCTGACCCATTTGGTACTTATTGGTACTTGAACACTAAATGGCCGCTTCCGTTTTCTGCGGTTCAAAGATTGATTCATTCCCCTTAACACACCAACTGTGCACTCTTTCTTCCTTTTCGTTACATCTTCCCAGATTAGAAGCGTAGATGTTCCCAGAACCTGCCATGAGTCTTCCCGGAACGCAGCTCAGCCATTCGATGCTAATCAAGACGTTGTATTAGTCGCCTTCCGTGCTTTTCCCTGCCCAGACGCTCACCAGTTATAAACTCACCATCCCTATGTCATGCAGAACGTTTTTCCCTTTGGAACTTAGAGTACTACCCGGAACCAGCCCGGAAGATATCCACCCTGAATAAGGTCAGCCACCGGACCCGGCAACTGATTTTTGCTACCGAGGAATCCGAAGAAGCCAACCAGTCCTACCTAGAACACATCGGTTGGTGTCGATTGCACCCTACCAACAAAAACACACTCAGACTTTAACGAGTCACTTGTTCCGCCTGGTTGCACAATTCCCACCCCATGCCAACAGGTCTTTGGCACTGATCGGGGGCTTCGGGTTCACAACCATTTGATGGCTTTGCGGCGTAGTTTTTGCAGTGAACCCGGCAGTTGCCTATGAGGACTGACGAAACACAAACCAACGGGTCGGGAGGCGACTTGTAACTCATCTGACCAACCGACCTCACCCCCCCACGTTTACTAAATTGCGTTATAGAACTGTCAGAAAGCTCCCGCAGAAGCAAGACTCTTACACACTGCCTACTTGTGTCGGTTGTGCGGCTCTCCAAAACTTCACACCAACTTCGCCACATGTTAATGATTACGCGTTTACGCGCAACTGACCCACCATAAAACAATCAGGACAATCCGGACTCCGGAGTGGACGGCGGTGGCAGCGAACCATATTTCGTAATCAACGGTGGGTCATTAGTGAGACGTGCGGACAAGCATTAGCGTGTTTGCAAAACGTTTTTACGAATATGTCACAGACGGCAGATGAATCAGGTGTCGTTCGGTGTTGTCTGCATCTGGTAATCTGGTCAGCAATTGGTGCGTCCGCGTGTGGACATCGTCGTTGCATCTTGTGTCGTAAGATGATACAAATAGTGTAGTTGATCTGTGCAGTGTTTGTAGCTGAATATGCATT
>KB697095.1:0-10691 GCA_000349165.1 Anopheles christyi | reverse complement strand
AGAGCAGTGGAGACACACACAGCCACTTGCATCATGTCCAAACCGTGGAGGAACACAATTTCCACTGCTATAGAGCTAGAGGGAGAGAGAGAGAGAGAGAGAGAGAGAGAGAGAGAGAGAGAGAGAGAGAGAGAAAGAGCGAAAAGAATCGCACAAATGATTGGTGGGAATGTGAAAAATAGCAACAGCAGCAGGAAGTGATTTTCTTTGCCATTCCCAAAACTCACCACTTTCCCCCTCTCGTTTAGAATACGGTAAAGGTACGGTTGAATCGCGCGTATGATAAAGTAGGCGAAGAGGCAATTGAAATGACGGGGGTTTGACGTGTTTTCATTTGGTTTTTCGCCCTTTTCTTTTCGCGAATTTCGCAAACTCTCCGGGCAGGCGTTTGACAAACCATCTGTCAGCGTATAATTTATAAACGTGTCGTCCTTCTTCCAGCAGGACCAGCTCTCCCACGAAGCAGCTTCAAGCAAGGCGCAAGGCGAGGTGGAAAATTTTCACCGTAATGTGAAGGCGCACTGAAGATTAAAAGTGTGGTTGAACACTTTTCTTTCTGCTACCGGAAGTGTTTACGCTCGCGCGTCTGTGTGTGTATATGAGGCTATTGTGTTTGTGTGCGCACTCACAAAAGCAGAAGTGAGTGTATGTGCGCAGTGTGGTTGTGTGTGCGGCTCATCTCAAAGCAAAATTCGTAGCAACAGTGGTCGTATTATTTGTTGTTGTTGTTGGTGTTTCTCTTTTGTACAACTGTGGCGAAGAATGTGAGGCCTTCAGAAAGCCCCACAGCAGCAGCAGCATCGCAAACAACAGCAACAGTGGTGTGTGGAGTGAATTTTCGATATCTTTGCCGAAAGTGAGTAGAAAGCAAGTGGAGCAAAAAATAGTGTGGAATAGTGCGCCGCGTACAAAGTCACGTTCGCTCTTGGTTGGGGGTTAAAGGAAAATTGGGGAGAATATAAAGAAAGGAAGAAATTCAAGGGGAAGAAAAGAAAAGTGAAGCCTGTGCAAAGAAGAAAAGTGTGTGTTCGACGGAGTTGTGTACCGTGGGGTAATGGTGGTGATTTTTTTTACTCTGTGTCCCTCAATGTATTCGGGGCCTGATGGTGTAATAGAATCATTAGTGCGACACGCGTGAAACTGTGTGAGTGTGTGCTTGACGCCGAATACAAATACATACACGCAGTGAGACGTGCGCCCTTACAATCAGTCGCCGGCATTACGCGTAATCATCGCCCATACAAGCCGAATCCGAGCGCCGAGATAAGCGCCGGCTTTCCCCAGCTCTGCTCGTTGGTGCTAGGTATTGGGTGGCCACACCGAACAGCAGATTCCTTCTACCGCCTGTCCAGAAGCAGGCTGTTGGTGTGCCGGGGCAATGGGTGCCCAGCAGGTGAAGGAACGTCCGACCGGAACTACCTCTACCCTTGGAGCCGGCAGCTCAATTCGGTCCAGCCGCAGCAAGCCCCGCTCGTCGAAGGATGCTCGAACGCTCGGTTCAAACATCTTCACCGAACACAGTGGTAAGTTGATTTTCTCCTGGAACCACGGACACTCCCCAATACGAAGCGTGTCTGGAAGCGTGTTTATTTCCTTTGTGCACTTTTAGAGTCTGTTGTGACCTGTTTGAACATGTTTTTTTTTTGTTATGAGAAGAGCAAACGAGCGACATGTAGCGAGAGAAAGCATGAATCACACGAACTGGCGGGGTGGAATTTTACGGAAAATGGATTACGTCGAAAAAGAAGTACAGATAGTGAAGATAGAAGTACAGAATAGGAAAAAAGATCAAAATACCCGTGTCACAAAGCATATGGACAGCAGCAGCAGCAGTAACAGCAACAGTGTGAATGAAGCATAGCAGCAGGCAATGTGCGCCGTTTGGTTTGGTTCGGATTTGAGATTGTATATTTCCTCTGTAGCTTTCATTCATCCTACAGTAGATACACACACGCACACAAACAATACACACGACCAATGGGAATATCATCAGCTATGTGTGTGCCTCCTTTAACTGCGCTGCTGCGCTCTCGGAACGAATGATTGTTTCCGTGTGCGCATCTCTTCACCGACGCCGTCCTTGTCCTTGGTTTGGGCAAAGGGTAGGGAACTGGAAAACAACAACGCACGAGTTTTTCCTTTGGGAAAGAAACACACCTACATAATTTTACGTCGTTGTGTGTGTATGTGCCAGCGCCAGTGATGCACACCATTCCTCAATGTACATGCAACAAAGCAGCATCACAATGAAGTTCGCACACATCGAAGTACACTGCCAGCATCTTCGCATACATGACGCGGGTCTTTCTTTCGCTGCTATCATGGTTGGGTCGGGCAGTACACCAGGAAAATTCGAAAACCGAACAGTGAGGGCAAGATGAAGGAACAAAAGGAGCCACACTCTCACACGAAACACGCTTATCGATTGACCGTTTTCAACCCCGCGCCTCCAGCGTTGTTTCATCTGCGGTGCTGCATCTAAACGGGGTTGTTTGATGTGCGTGTGTGTAGGAGGCTGCAGTGCATGTGCCTTCAGTTGATGTGTGTTTGTGCTTTGGGTAACGGTGAACCCCATCGCCCAAGGGTCGGCAGTAGGTTTGGTTAGAAGCTGGGCGAGCGCTAAAAGGGGGCGAAATAATACTGTTTTCCCCTATTATTTTGTCTACTTTACAATACTTTCAACACATTGCATTGGGAAGCTGCGCCTGTTTGCGCTCTGTGTGATTTCTCGGGAGGATTTTGAATCAGACAGATATTTTTGAAGCAGTTGGGCCTTTTTTCTTTTTGCTTTCCAGCTTCGCTTATTGTCCGATCGGCTTTGTTTATCTGGAAGGGTAGGTTTGATACGAGGATGTTACGGTGTAATGTTATGGTAGGACTAAGAGATATCCGATGCAATAATGGTATACCCTTATTGTTAGTAATAAAAGTAAATTCATTTGTGTTAGTTTGACAAAATAAGGCAAAACGCTTATAAACAGTCAACAAATAGCGTACACAATTAATTAGGTGTCTTCAATCCTTTTGCTTTTAGAGAATGTTTATACTTTCTTGTAACAGTTCGTTTTACTACTTGGGGTTTACTACGTAGCTGAAAGCTGATGAATAAACTTTATCAACGAATTATCTGAATTTATTTAAAAAGTTTATAGTTTAAAAGTTATAATGGATAATGATAAAATAAACGGTATGTAGAATGATAACGGCAGAAAAATGACCAAAACTTGTTTTCAATCAAAAAGGTGGTTAGAGCGATATGTTTATTTAAAGTGCATGAGAAATTATATAGTATTTTGCTTAATTTCGTAAACCACCTGGACCTCGCCGTAGGCCTTCAAAAATCGAATGAAGGCAGTTGCTAGTCGTAGAATGTACATATGATCTGCCATTATGAATGGTTTAAAATTGTAATGTCCAAAAGAAACACGAAATGGTCGTTCGATACATTTTGTTTGTTCGTTTCCACAGTTCTGGTCGGTCATGAGCCTAAGGAGCTTCTCTATTAAATTTTACTAAAGATGAAATTAAACATATACATTTAGGATTTTTTAAAACACTGCAAATGTTATGTGAATTTGAGTTGGCAATTTGTAGACAAAAAAAAAAGTCATTATTTTTTATACTTGGGATAGAACGATTTGTTCAACTGTATAACCATCAAACGATATTTTATTTGTCCCTCTGCTATATTCTTCTATATTTTTACATCTTACAACATCTGTCAGTGTTGAGAGCATAGTACTTTTGATACGATTCCATCACAATCGAATGTGCTCTAAGTATTTGCAAAAGACGGGTTAAATGCAGTAAAACAAGAGTTCGTATTTAGTCTTTCCCCCCTTTTTTTTGTTCAGCTCTTAATGGGGAAGAGTCTAATAGGTATTACACCCCTGCCGTTTGATGCATTTTTGTGCTCAATCTTTGTTGTAGATTTGTTTACGCATGAATTGAGGCTCGGTGCCCACGTCGCGCAAATGCATGAAAGTGCACTCAGAACTTCGAATGAATAGCGTGTACCATGGACACCAGCACCAATGCTGCAGCTAGCAACCGTTCACACACAAGTACCAATTGGCTGCAGCGGTAATTACTATCACACGCTTGAATGTCTTGCCGCTGGGCCACAGGAAGCTTCGGTTGGTGCGGGTTGAGGGAAGCTAGGGAGGGTATAAGAGAGTGGATTATTACGGTGGGCCACTGACAGTCACATTCAAGACATTTTTTTTCTGCTTCCTCCACTGGCCAGGCTAGCAAAAGTCGATGATGGCGAAGAGCTCGATGCTATATACCCTTGAAGGTGCCAACCTTCATCCCAGTTGCGTTCCCCGCACCCACTCTCGGAAGCGATATTTGAATGCATGCGAGATTTTTTGTTTTATACCATTAGGGAAGGGGTTTATGTCTTTTGGAAGGCAGGTGATATGAAAGGGAATTGTATGTACATATACCTTCTGTCTACCCCACCTCACCAGAGTGAGTAGATTTCACAGCAATTGTCTCAATATTTGCCATTTGTTATACTTCGCAGTAAACCTTCGTCTCGATGATTCTCTATTAAAAGCATCTTTATAACTTCTCTGGAACTGTTGACGACCGCTCGTTGTCCTATATCACCCCTTGGTCGGTTGAATAACACCGCTCTCCCTAATTGAGCGTGGTTAAATGGGATCGAGAATCCAATTAAACATTCGGAATCGGCCGTATAGGAGTAAAAAAGTATCGTAATACGGTCGTCCAAGCGTACCCCAGACAGACGATCCCAAGACCATGCTGTCGGCATATTGATGTCGTTCGATCCGTTCTTTTGAAACGTTTCCAAATATGTGGATATGCATGGATTGCTCGTCCGCGTCTATTTTCACTGTTTGTTATGTGGGAAATGTCGATTGATTTGCACTGTACGACGTTAACCTTTCGAATGTTTAAAATAAAGTATGGGGAATTTAAAAATACATTTTTGAGTGCACTTTCGGATTAAAAATTGGTTCCTTGTGACATTTCCTTCTACACTTGGCTGAATTCTGCATTTTATTTATAAAATGATGTTGCATTTAAAACCCGTTTCGTTTGACTGATTTGCCATCAGTTTTATAATATCAGGCAAGAATATTAACCTTCGTTCTACTCGTTGAATAATAATAATAACCTTACGTTTTAGTCGTGCATGTCTGATTCATACATAAAAAAAAACATCCCTATTGTGGTCGCAAAAAATTGTCCCTAGTTTCCGGCAAAATTTCTTTCATTTGTTAGTATTCACCGGTTGAAACACGCCACTTTTCGTGCGTTGTCCAAATGCCGGCTTCCTTTCCAGACAAAGGCGAAACAAAGCATCTCGACGGTAGTTACTACGCGTGTACATGCGCGCCGTGTAGCCGTGGTCGTAGCCTCTACTCTCGTGTTGTCGTTCACACCGTGGCGGACGTGTTGGTGGTTGTGTTGCGGGGGTTGAAGCCACCCCAATTCAGCGTCTAGTAAGCCAGGATGGATGTAAACTTGCACCGAAGAAAGATAATTTTGTATGTGTGTGTGTGTTAGTGTGCATGTGTGCGTGATACGACGCGGTGTATGTGTATACGGTTACAACTCGTTGCCGTAGTCGTCATCACTACCGGGAGCAACTGTGCGCAGAAGCAGTGTTTTTGGGCAATTGTAGCAGCAGCCACTTGTACAAGAAAGTGATCCTTGCTGAGTCAAGGCACGTATGTGTTGGTGTGCTGTATCCTTCAACCGGTGCTCCGTTGTTTCCGGTGAACAAATGCGATTTTGGGATGATTCTTTGAGAGAGAAAAAAAAAAATGCGCGACAAATATGATTGTCGGCAAGTTTTTCATACAACATCGATTCAGATCTTGATATTAGAGAATAATTCATAGAAAATCAAATCAGTTTATGATAAAAGAGAATAATTTGAAATTATTCTGCATTGGCATTTACGCATTTACTAAGAAGAAAAGAAACTAATATGATTACTTTCAGAATCGATGTGCAAATTATGATTTTTTTTTTATCCAAAACAAAATTAAAATAATAGGTTTAAAACTTAATCACTGTGCAAATTTAAAGAAAAAAAAAACTATTGAGGGCAAGATAAGGGCAAAATTTAAGGATTATGGCAGCTACTATTCTTCAATTGGAAAACTCTTTATGTACAAAGTCTAAGGTAAAGTTTGCTTTTTTGAAAGGGGACTAATTATACATACGAATTTTGATGCAACTCCAATGTTTACACATTTGATAATGTTATCATTTACAGACATTCCTCGCTCAACGGGGATTGAAAATATCATATATGGTTATTAACGCTCGTTGTTTGGTGGCCTTTGAATGAGATTTCAGTGAAAAAACATATTATTGTTTCAAAATATCTGTTATAGATGCGTTTCATGTGTACTCCTTTTGAATTTATTATCTATATAAATGCTGAAATTAATTGTATTTTTTAGTGTATATGAGCTCCTGACAACAACGCGCATTTGCATGCCTTTAAAAAATTATATTCAGGATAACAAGTATCGGGTAACTGTGCAAGAGAACGTCCAGGATCAAACGTTAAGAGACGCTCCTTATTCATCAGATATGGTCAATTTGGCACATATAGCATTCCTTTACTTCTAGGTAAATGCCAGAACATTAAAAGGAGACCTGATTATTGTCTCCTATCTTTTGTTAGCCGTGGCCAACAGTTAAAGAAAATGGCAAAGAGTAATTTGTAGAATTTAGAACATGTCCATGGACTGGGAGGATGTAACAACCGGCAAAATGCATGGAAAAGATGCATATTGTTACCTTAAACAATGTATGTAGAAAGATAGTTTCATCCTATAATTCAGTAGCGTAAAAGGGGTCCTAGAACAGGAAAGAACTAGGAACATGTGTAACAAAAACAATTGCAACAAAAGAAATCTTTATCTATGGCCAAGCTAAAGTCCATTGGTAGTAAGTCCGAATAGTAGGACATACATGCATTTGGGGGTAGCCTGGGGCTAGAGTGGAAACGGCGAAGGCCTCTTAGGAGGGCCGACGTGGTTCGAATCCCATACCGACCGACTCCATAGCAAAGGGTGATTTTCCAACTGCGTGGTAGAAATAAGTCTCGTAAGCCTATAAAGGCCAGCATGTCCGCATAGGTCGTTACGCCAAAGCAGAATAAGAAGATGCATTATAGCAGAATGAGTTTTGAATTGAAGGAACTTTTATAGAGTTTAAATATCTTAATTACTTATTATCTTTTTACTTGGCGTAAACGACCTACTCGGTCATGCCGGCCTTATACAGGCATACTAAACTTATTTTTAGCCGGATAGTCAGGCTTCGGGGAGACAGTCCGGATAAGAATTTAACTACGTCCGGCCTTTACAGGAGCCGGCACGTCATCCATTAGACCACCAGGCTGTCCCATAACCTTTTACCTTTAATTATTATCATAACCCTTCCAAACAAAGGATAAAGGTGCTGTTTATCTTTCGTTAAAAAGTTAAGTTATTTACATGTCAGTTCTAAATTGTGGTTCCCAATGCTCGTTTTTATACCATTTACTACCTGGGATCAAGCATATAATGAACTTACACTTACCTTTGGATGGATACTTACCTCACAGGATAAGAAACACGTTCGACCTTAATTAGCTCTTACTATAGAAAATTTCTACCCAAAAATTCTAAAATATTGATTACCATTTTTGCATTGTTAAAAGTGGCAGTGACTAAGGCCCGATTTTATGAAACATTTGTTGCATGTTGATAAGATTAATTTTATTTATTTATTTCAAAAATTAGGTATGCTTATGCCCCTGATAGTAGAACGCACAGGTGGTCAAATTATCTAATCTAAGACGCGTCGTCTCAATAGCAATGACAGATTATCTGTTTACCAGTTAGCAGCTACAAGTGAGTCTTGTTAATATGTTAAAGGCTAGAATGACCGTCTAAGTGCGTTACGCTAAAAAAATCTCAAATTCTTAATACACATTTTTGATATACTAGTGAGCCCAACTGATTGACGTTTATCAGAACATTACAGATAGTTCATCATAGTTCTCTGATCAAAAACAGTCTATATTAAAAAAACTGACTATAAAAAGAATTAAAAAAAAATAATAGAAAAATAAAACAGCTCTATTATCCAGGTTTGACTTTATTTTAATATTCGAACGTATTGTAGAGGTGCTCCTACCGTAATTTTTCCCCTTCCTACCGTCTATAATAACACGTTTTCTGTTACATGTAGTGCGTTCTGCGGTTTGTGTGCATTTTACATGTTTCTGGAAGGAATGGCGCTGCGGCTAGGATTAGTTACATGACAAATAAGACGAGTTGTATAAACAATCCATACCGCACACGTGCATAATATTACTCACTTCCTGCGAAGCCTTAAATGTGCTCTGTATTGCACATAATCAACCATATGATGACAAAATTATATTACTGGCCTTACCTTTACACTTCAAAATTGCGGAAAAGCAAAATGTGATTGCGTGTCTCGTGTTGCTGTTTTCAACTATGAAATGAATGAGTAAGAAATAAAATGTCCCGCATTGATTAAATATTGATTCGTGGCCTCCATTTGCACAAGCAAACGGAACGAACTGTCCGAAACAGCTTTTGGGATGAGGCTGTTTCTCTGCACGAGCTTCAGTTCCAGACGACAACAGCTGTCCAATGTGATACGAGAGCTTCAATAGCAGGAACAGCAACAGCACCAGCAGTTGCATACTCCATAGCATAAGAAAGAGAGTGAGAGAGACAGTCGCTTTTTGCCTAGAGTTTATCCTTATATGGTATTCCTGCTGGTGATGTGCGTAATGAATCCGCAAAAGTGGGAGTGAACGAGTGTGGGCTGTGAACGACGGAGACAGATAAACCGATAGAAGAGCAGGATCGGCCAAAAGCAGGGATAATATAAATGCCAAGGAACAACGGGAACAAACATCCGTGCGCTTGTGGCACCCTTGGACGAAGCAAGAGACCATCATCATCCACATTCAAGGACAGCCGTAAAAGTTCTTGCCAGCGCGATAAAGAGAAAGGCCGAATCAGCCCGGCTTAATTGAGACGGTGTTACAATGACAAAATGCATTTTTGTAGATGTTTTGTGTAGTTATGAATTAAATGCGGCAATGAACTGTTCATCATTGCTGTTCATCATTGGGAAAGTTCACCAAGCTTGCTATTGAAATGTTGCTCTTACTAATTGCAACATACGCACACCGCTTGCCCCAAGCAGTGGGAAACATGTAGGCACCTATTTTTAAACATTATATTTGCCAATCTTTGTCTCAACCCTGCTGCGAGTGCGCTCCCCCATGCAAAGTGTGTATCTTTGGTCACTTTCACCGAGCTGCGTATCGGAATGGTTCTTTTCTTCTGCCAAAAATTTAGACAGCAAAAAGGTCAGGCGAAAAAATATGTCTCAGTGTTTAATTACACCAAAAGGCAAAAAAACACCCTCCCCGGTGAGTGTACCACCGCGTACCGCGTTGTATAAAGCTCTCAATCGTGTCTGCAGACATGTGTGTGAACAGCAGCCACTCGGTTACTACCATCGTTTATTTGAGCGAGCCATTTTTAAAATACTCAGAGTCAATTAACCAACGAAATGGTTGCGTTCGTAGTTATCTTGATCCGATCGAAGAATCGCCAGTGAGCTCCTCCACATGCAAACATAAAAAAACAACCCCTAGACGAATTACATGCGCAATTTACCATGCACAATCGCTGTTCTTTTCGGTTGAGATTGCCATTTGTGTGTGCAATGACTTTATGTTTGTTGAAGTAATTTACACTATCTGTTTGCAAGGAATGCGTAATATTGCATCAATTATTTTTATCTGCTCCGATGACTGTTGCGAGAAGGGAATGAATGGTTTGAAATAATAATGATTTTCATCGTGGTTCGCTGGGTTGGCTTTCGCTTTTCTATGGCAAACCAGGCAGTAGATATGTTAAAATGTTAGCTATGACGCATTTTAGACGAGATGGCATGGAATGATGAGTATGAGTTGTACATTTTGATCATTTTGAGTCGTGTAAGAATTTAGGCAAACAGCAAATTCTTACAAACGACTTTTAGTACAAAATATTATCACTTCCGTAACTACTTCCGATGTTACTTTCAAAGCAGTTGGGTCTTTTCGGAAATACCCTTCTGTGATGTAACTTTCATAGCTGTTGGGCCATTTCGGAAATGCCCCTCCGTGTTTCCTTATTTTCTTGCGTTGAAATATTAATCTGTTTTGATTGGTGACAAGATGCTAACTAAGGCCGGCAATGTTTGCTCTTGGCAATGGCTGCAACTTCAATGTGGGCTACAGTATCGTCCTAATCCGTTACTTCTCACTCTCCTCCTTGCAATCTCCCTCCCGTTCCCATTCCCATCCACGAATAAACCATGCCGGCCGGCGAACGTTTCTCCATCTCCGGGAGTCTAGCGGGGTCGGGGAATCAAGATTGATGGTTTCCTCACGGAATGCTCCGAATGCATTATCGTGAGCACACTACATGCACATACACATACCAGCGTCGCGCCACACCACCACACATGCAGGCGTTACTTTCGTTAAGAAGAAGAAGAAGAAGAAGAAGAAGAAGAAGAAGAAGAAGGGTGCCGGGATAATTTTTCGTTTTCGGTGGCCACTCTCGTTACAGCTCGTTCTCGTGCTCTCGTTGTTTCAATCTGTGTTGTGTATATGT
>KB697094.1:0-10692 GCA_000349165.1 Anopheles christyi | reverse complement strand
TTACTCCATCAAGCATGACAACTGTTTGCGTGCGTGTGTGTGTGTGGGCTTTATCAGTGGTGACACTTTAGCGATTGCTTAAGTAACGGAAGTGCATCACCTTCGCACACACACACACACACAGTAAATCATACAAATCGGTCATCAACGCTTGTCGTGTCCTCTCGCGTAGACGTGTAGGCGCAAGTGCGTATGGATTATGCAATACACGGCTAATCTTGATGGTGGTGATGGTGGTGGCAGCACATTTGGCAAAGGGCTTGAACATGACATGGACACGGCCGGCCAGTTGGCACACGGATGGCACACATTTTACTGATGGAAATAAATATTGTTTCATAGCGTAACCACCGTGCACACGCGCGATGTTCTGCTGGGTAATACACATTTGTTTGAAGTTCCGCTGATGGTAGCAGCAGCACCAGCGGAAGGCGTGTTGGAAGAAGTGTTTAATAGAGAGACTTCAAATGCAGCTCGCAACAACAAAGTGCATCTAAGAAGAAGCGGTGAGGGAAGAGCGTTGCAGTGTTATTGATGCATGCTAATTTTTGTATTTTAAACAGACGGTGGCCAACGGTTCAATAGGACGTCCTCTTCGTGCTCTTCGTGATGAGTGTTAGAAGTGTCTCTCGTAAAGAAGCCATCTTAATCGGTAGTAGAACTTCACGGTACTCTGTGTACGTGACAAATTGCACGTCTCCTGGGTACGATTCTTGTTTGGTCTACTCAAAGAAAACATTTATACAAAGTGGTAGAAAAAAAAAACCAAAAGTCAAAACAATCCGGTCTGTATCACCTTCCAATACACGGGCACTCAAATAGCGTCACAAACTTTGTCTCTTGCCGACCCAAGTTCGCTCATTTGGCGGCTCAATAATGTCGGGTTAAAGATCGCTTAATAAGCAAATTCAAATTATCATTCACTTGTGTTTGTGCCAATCTTATCACTTTCCCCCCCGTGTCTGCGAGGGAAGAATTGGGCACACACGGCAATGCTGATTATCACCTCAAGAGAGCGAGAGAGAGAGAGAGAGAGCTAGGAGGGACAAACGAAAAAAAAGGCAAAAAATGGCCAATGTGAATGTTTTAGTCATTAGTATTGAAAGTTGGCGAAAAGTTCAAAAAGTAAGTAACGTACGATAAGAAGACCACACAACCTCAAGGTGAGGATCGTGTTGAAACGGATGTGCACTCATCAAAGAAGAAGGCGACCCGAGTTGACCGTCGGATGTGTGTTTGTTGCAAGCAGGGGTAATTACTTGGTTCATCTTAACCATGATCAGAATCACGTCTTCTTGCGCGACAAGTGTTTAACCGATCAAGTCCGACTTGATGCCTATCGCGTAGACCGTCTGCCCGCCTGGTAAAGATGAGGGCAAAGATGTCGACCAGACCGTTTGTCTGGTTGCGTAGGTCCCCTCATCCCCGGTGGTTGTGGTATCTGGCACCATTAACTAACACGTCAACCATTGCCCCTAACAAGATCTTCGATTGACGGCCATTAGCACAAGAATCTTCTTTACTTTGAATTAAATTGAATTTGAAGAGAAAATGCAATTTTTATGTTGGCTACTGCAAAGGTAGGTAAGCTTGCTTAGTCATAAGTTCTGCAGATATAAATCATTTCTAACTTTGTATGTCACCTACTGTCTGACTGTCTGACTAGGAACGTATGTTACCATTTCATGCTTGATTTATAACATAGCCAAACGGAGGTAGTTGAAAACAGGAAATAGGGAAAGAAAACGCCAAAACCAAAACCACAAAGCTACCAAAAGGCAATCAAATATATTTTTGACAGCACCCAACAACGCCTATATGTCAAAATAATGACAAAAATAGTGTTCATATGTCAAAACACAAGCCTCCAAAGTAAGACCCTAGGCACTAGTCGGGCCCCCTCCCTAAAGCTACAGCATATGCTTATCAGCATCGTACGATCGCATGCTCATAAATTTCTTATTCATTGTCTTCGATAAGCCCTGAGATCGCGACCGGGGGAATGCGACCAGATGTCGATCGCCATAGGGAGATTGGGCTTAGCAAGGGCTTTGACTACAAAACTGCACGCCCATTTGTGCTCGTGTGGGTAAAGGTGTGGTTAAGCAAAAGGAACAAAACTCTGGCTCCCTCCAACAAATAAACCCCAGCCGTCGTGTACCGATAGCGCACGCACGCCACCGCTGCTGCACGTTGAGACGACGACCTCTTTCAGAAGCTCTCGAGTGCTAATCTTCGAGACACGATCTTGTGCGATCGTGCAGCACAGACTGCAAAAGAAGCAGCCTTTAGGAAGGTGGTTGAGGCATCAGATGTTGGTGGCAATGGTTTGTGGGTGGTAAAAAAGCACACACACATACTAGCTCGCACATTTAATGTTCTTGGGGTCTCACCTCGTACTTGCCCCCGCCCGTACTTGTGATGTGTTGTGTTCGTCTTCTTCCTCCGTGCGCTAATAGCCATCAACCTAATTTGATTTGATCGAGCAGCAAGCGACGGGGAGATAGTAGTGGTAACAGTAAGAAGTCGAAAAAACATATGAGATAGAAATGGTGGCAAATGTAGGAACGACGAGGAGAAGTCAGGTTTATGTGTTGAGAATGCTAATAGAAAATGAGTTGCGCGTCGTGGAGCGAGCGAAAGAAAATCGGACCCCGAGGGCCATTAAATGGATGTGTGGGGCGCGTAGGAGGCAGCATTTGTGCGAAGGCGAAATGGTGCCTGTGTAAATGTGCGGTTACGTGTGTTTGTGATTGATGCATGTCCGATCACCAGTCTTACTTGCAGAGAGTGAACTCTTACTAAAACTACGAAGACAACTTCTCCAGTATTCAATGTTTGAGGTAACATCAAACTACTCACAAAGAACGGTGTAAACAACAGAACAGCTAATTACTCGATTTTGTAGCCTTTTTCCAGACGACAACACCTTCACTCTCGTGTGTATCAGGTGTCCTGATCTTTATGCCCATTGATCACCGACCATCGATAGGGGTCAACTCAATCGACAGCTGTCAAGGCATTGGCAAACGATTCTACCACCCGATTGTCACCCTCCCCCCCCACCCCCCTCCGTCGTGACACTATCTGTGGTGGGTAATTTGATTGTAATAGTAGTCTCCCCGTTATGAATGCAACGAACACGTGTCTCTCGCTCTCGCGCATGATGATTGAAACAAATATGAAATAGATTGATTGAAGTTGAACTTCGGATCTCGCGCGCGTGCATTGCAGTTTCATTGAGGAATCTAGACGCTCTCCAGTGTATGTCCCCTAACATCCGAACCTAACCTTAAACCGGGTGGACCTGTACAGACCGACCTGTTTTGCTCGAGGAATTCCACTAAAGAACAAGATCTCGTTGCACTCGCTCGTTTGTCGGTGGAATGAATGAAAATGAATGGCGACCAGTGCGACACCTGTACTGATGTTTTGTGTGTGTATCAATGAATTCTACCGTGAAGTACATTAAGATCTTGCGTGTTTAAGTGCTCTAGAGGGATATTAGATGATCTTTAAATATTTAGACTTCAATAATGAGACTGTGTATGTTTTTTTTTTTCAACTCGCACCAAAGCGCTCAGCAATAGTTCGCCGAAGCTGATCAAATAAGATCACATGTGTCTGCAAAGAAGCAGTCTCAATCAATTTCTCAAAGAGAGATAATCCAACGGATTAAAATTTTGCCCAGCAACGTTCCCCAAAGATCCATACCTTCTCCTACCTAAATCGAGAGAATTTGCATCTTTTTTAGCCACCAGGCCACGCAGTGGAAGAACGCGTACGCGCTTAGTACACACACACACACACACACGCAACAAGAAGCTCCACCATCTGTATGTCCCATAAAGTGTGCTACTTTATGTGCCACTTTATGTAGCCGGAGGCGCAATCTTCTCGCACCATTATCATTTGTGGCTTCGGAGAGAGAGTCCAACGGGTAGAAAAGTGGGTGGGAGAGAGGTGTTTTAAACGATCCGAAGCCAGCATGGGGAGGGGAGGGAAGATGCGCACACACTTCCTTTTGCAAACTGGGACCGTGTCTGTGCGTGTGTGTATGTGTGAATCGAGATGCGTTTTATTAATATGATTTTAATTCCAGCAACTTGCAAAGCGCGAACCCTCTCTTCCCTTTTTTAATGCGCCTCCGGATGCGCCCCGTGGAGAAGAGGTGAGGTAGAGGGTGCAGCACACGGCGGCCACTCCTTCCGAAGACGCAAATTTATGCAATTCATTTACACTCTGTCGTATCGTATGGCATCCTCCTCACAGCAGCCTCCCTTTAGGCACATGCACTTGTCATAGTGGCTATGGGTTTTGCCTCACATTCATTCGGTGCTTTATTTTGTTTTGTGATTCCGCCCATTCGGTGCAAGAGTATGGGTGAATTAGCCTAATGAATATGACCTAGGCGCTAGTCTCATTGTATGCATTTGTGCACACGGTGCGTGGCTGCGATGCGTGAAGAGACTTAGGGGGCAATAATTAGGGAGTGTGCGCTCAAAGGACTCTTCGCGATGGAAATGTTTCCCGATCGACGACGAAATGGATTACAGTGTAGCAGCAAATCAAGCATGTGTGTTGGCAGGATTTAGCGTTAGTGGATGAGCTCTGGGCAACAAATGTGCTAAAGCCGCATACACATTAAACACATTAAAGGAGCATTTACGATTAGCGCAACGCAACCCAAACACGTTCCCAAGAATTGCCGGAAACGAAGGATTAAAGATGCAATTTGCACTTTGCCAAATGTGTTTCTGATCGTCCATTTGGTAACGCGCCCCGGTAGCCATAAATTCTTTTCCAACCCTTTCCAAAATAATCAACCGCCTGCGCATAGGAAGCAAATGAGGGAGGATAAGCCTCAACCTACACGCGCGGAGTCTTTACAGCGGGGTCTTACATTACTATTTTTGTGAAAATCGCTTTTGAACCAACCGAGTTTATGTTTCTGCGCGTACCCCTGCTTTCGATGCTTAATCCTTTTGGTGAGGCCCTCCTCCAAAATCACGACCAACAACTCCCTTCCCCTCGACCATAATCTCACGTCAGATTGTGTTTTTACAAAGTAAAATTAATTATCCTTGCCGCCGTATGCCGCGTTCGCAGTGTCGAGCTGATCA
This sequence comes from Anopheles christyi, assembly GCA_000349165.1. Classification (NCBI taxonomy): domain Eukaryota; kingdom Metazoa; phylum Arthropoda; class Insecta; order Diptera; family Culicidae; genus Anopheles; species Anopheles christyi. The sequence goes on along the minus strand of KB697094.1, from coordinate 5,569 downwards.
TAAATCTGGCACACACTCTCGAACGCGTCCACCAAAGGAGGCGGTGAATGCTTTCGCGTTCGGGCTTGACTGTTTCACCGAAAGAAGTAGAAGAAAGAAAAAAAAACAGGTCGGCGTACTTTCTTGCGAATCGGGTTCTTTTTTGCACGTCCAAAATTGAATGAAGGGGGAGAAGAAAAAAAAACCACAGGACAGTTCCCAACGATCCATCGACGCCCACAACGGGGCGGCCTCAAACCGATCGTTCTCGTTATCCCTTTGCGCTGTGCAGAAGCTCCGTCTACCACCAGTCGAGTTGGCAGTGTTGCCAAAAAATGTTGTATATTTGTGTACACTTGTTCACTCTTAATGCACATTGGAGTGTGGTGTGGAACTTTCCCGAGGTGTAGGGGGGTGGTTGAGGGCATATAATCACCTTCCATCCCTGCTCTTATGGGCTACCGACACGCAATTGGAACATTTCCAATGTGCTATAATTTTTGTATTTGTTTTTTCACACACATACACGAGCGGGCGGAACACCGGAAAACTGCTCCGGGCAGTGGGCCAAGTGGCATGAGGGGTTGAGTGTCAGTTTCCCCGTTTTGCCAAAGCGTCACGCTACATTGCCAAAAACATGCAACAAATGTTTTTTCTTTTTTTTTTTTCGGAACTGGGGGGATGGCCACAGATTGGCAAAGGCGGCAGGCAGATCGCTTCATTTACTACAAGCGTTCTAATCGTGAATTATGAGAACTCGAGGCAATAATAACGATAATGATAATAGTGTGCAGGAGCCAAAAAAGCGTTAAAAAACCACCTGTTGGACCGCTGCCGTCGTTGCCGAATGTCGTCGTCACCGTTTGCAGTATGTTTTCACCACTTCCGGAACGTTGTTATCCTTGTAGCACACGATTCACATAACGAGGCGCTTGCTTGGATGACACTAAAACCGAGCTGTCATAATTTCCTTCGGGCACAGTATAGTGTTAAATCCTATTCTGCCCGATACGGTTCATTCGGTGGCTTTCAGGCAGGCTGCTATTGCTCACTCACTCACTCACTCACTCGTAGAGTATCACTGTGTTGTTTTGTACACTTTTGCACCTCTTTTTTTGCATGTATTATATTATACCCTTCTCGCCTGTATTTCGTGCTAGAGAACACCAACACCGTAACGCTTAACATTTAGTACACCCACTGCATTGCACTACATTGCACTGGATGACATTTGTATTCACCTTTTTTTTTTTCTTTTCACTACTTGTATGCTTTTTCCCGGTTGCACTACCCGGGTAATTCTACTAGCCGGCAGTGACGCTTTTCACTGATTGTTGCGGATCGCTAAAGAAGAGATAAGGAACAAGAACAATCAGACACAAACCCTACACACGAGCACACATAGACACACAAAACACAAGGAAAAACAACAATGGTTGGCCACATTATAGCTGCACCACCATAACACCAGAGAGTTACGAAGTTCCACGAAAACCGATTTCCCAAAGCCGATTTTCCACAATTAAAAGGGGCGAAGGGGAGGGTGGAGCAGAGGGAGGAAAGGGGTGTTGCCGATTGTGTTACTCGATTGGCGCCGGCCAGTCCAGAGCCGAACATGAGCTCCGCTGCTGGTGGTCAGTCGATTTTTCCACTCTCTATCTGTGTGTGTGTGTAAGTGTTTTTCCTCTCTTTGCTTTTTCACCTTATCCCGCACGAACAGCAACCGTTCGTTGTTGTTTTCCCCCCGATGAGTGCCAGAATTAGCATGTCAAGGCGTCAGGTCAGGGAGTGGGTGAAAGGGAAGAAGAGATTTTCCAGCTTTTCTTTTTTGGCACAACCACTCGAAAACTAAAACCCCCCTTTTTGGGAGGAAGGTTTCTCTTACTTTTCTTCTCTTTGTTACTTATTGCGAATACTGCATCACACAGGATGGCAACACTTTTCCGTTTATTCGGGTGGAAAACTCAATACTAACAGTGTTTTCCGCTTGAGATGAACTTATCAATAATTATGCACTTTTGAAATAGCGTATGTGTTTTGCACCAAAAAAAACCCACACACATACTAGTTTACTAAGAAATATTAAATAAAGCATTGTACAATTAGAAATAATGGTGCCGTGGATATTCTTTTTTTTGGAAATTCGTGAAAGAGGACAGTATGTGTTGGTAGCCTGTCCTTGTTGAGGTACATTGGAAAGAAAATAAAATACTAATATCTATTAAAATCAGATGATTTGAAGGAAATGAAACTTTAATTTTTTAAATTGTTGTTTTCATTTTGATCACTTTCGGTGAGACTTGTTTTAGCCATTTTATCATACACAATAGATTATCTTTAGCGTTTACACAAGTTGCAAAATCATTCACTAAAACACATCCACACAAGTCACTTTTGTTGAGTAATGAAACAAATATTACACATTGAAAATCTGAAAATGAAACGAAACACTAACGAATATTTTCCACGAAAAGCACACAGCGTCAAGTAGGGGCGATACGCTTTTCCTGTGTGCTAATAACGTGCTGCTCATTTGTTTTTCATTCACACACACACTTTTCGCGTCGTGAGTGAGGAAATCGGTTTCGAATGTCCCAGGGTAGCGCGAATCTACCGTTTCACACCATTTTTCCTTCCCTTTCGCGATTTATTTCCGTGTTAAAATTGTTTTCGTGCAGAAATTGTTTGAATTTTCCTCCCTCGCTAGTGTGTGCGTGCGTGTGTAGTGTTGGCCCCGTGTTATGTGTGTATGTTTTCCTTCCCAAAACTGCCATCTGCACGGTTGCTACATCCGTATTTTCCTCCCAACCTGAAGCGTCCGGTTCCGATGCCGGCGGGCCGCTCTACGTTGGTGCTGACGGTCGGTGATAAACGTGGCGAACAATTTCCCGGCGCTTTTCCGTCGCGTCGTTACGCGTTTGGTGCATCGAGCTGCGAACAACAGGGACACGTTGCCGTTGCGTACGGGGTTTTTGGTTTCGCGCGACAAAGCTCGCGATCCGGTCACTGCCGTCATGTGCGGTCCGTTTCGTGTGCGATTGTAAACTGCGGACGGGCACGGTCGCATTCATTCGGCTGGGCCTGTGTGCGCCCGTCCATTCGGCGGCATCAATACGCGCGGCCACAGCCACACAACACACACGACCACGCGCTCTGGCTGTTGCTCTCGTGCGGTTCCCCGTCGAGTCCAGGGTTCGGGTCGGGTTTGTCGTGCCTCTCTCGCGTAACGGGGTGAGCGCTAGAATGGTGCTGTCTCGATGTTGGGGCTTTTGAATGCGTGCGTGTTGGCGGCGACCACTCAGCGCGTGGTGCAGGGTTCTTCTAAAATGTAAACGAGTGGACTAATCGATTTAAACAAATAAAATAACGACCTTACTTAGCACATTCAACGAACAGTTCAGCTTAACTAAGGTGTAATCTTTTACAATGGGCGCCAAATAGAAGGCGTGTTTGTTTTATCAAACAAAATACTCTGCACTAATTATGCAACATGGGTTTTTTGTGTGTATGGGTAACTCATCAGCGCCATTTGTTGTACATTTGCTCGCACAATAAAAACACGAGCGAACCCTGTAACGGCACTCCACGTTGATAGCGCCCCAAGTCACTCATCACAAACCCTCGGCGAATGGAATCCCTTTCGTGGGGCTAAAAATAGCATCCCCAACTGTTGTCATCATCGGTACCGTGGCATTGGTGCACGATGCCGTCATACTCGATGCTGATTGGTCCCCAGTACGGACAGTTGCCGGCATTTGCTGCTTGTGTTGGACGGTGTGCTTCCTCTCACCGTTTCATTCCCCTTTTTCCGCGTATCTTTGGCTGTGTGTTTTTGCTGGCAACGGTGCTAAAGGGTAGCAGCAGCAGCAACCACCACCAGCAATGTGTGGTGTGTCCGGGGTTGTGTTCCTCCACCTTCGAAGCCACCATACCGTTTGATAGTGAAATCGTTTCCACCGAGAGCATTATTTCGCAGGCGAGATCGTGTCAACAACAAAAGCGAATGAAAAGACGCGTGAGCACGTGAGAGCGCAAATGCGCGGGACCACCGTACTACCACACAGTGGGGATCATATTTTATCACGATCTGTTTATCATCATCGTCGATAGTCGAAAGCTTATCTCGCGTGAGTTGATCTCGCATCGTACGGCAACAGATCGGAAGCGAGTGAGAACTACTCCCACTTTCATCAGTGGTTGTTGTACTATGGGTTGGAAGAGGGAAAATAATAATCATTTGATGTAATCACTCGCCATTTTAAATGTTGTACTTTTTTTTTTTTTTTATCACAACTGATAACGACTAAAAGTGCCAACATGCTCAATGTGGGTCAGTAGCACTTTGGGAAGAAAAACAAGACTGTATTTTGATGAGTATCACCCTCTCTGCTGAAGATAAATATGGATACCGACTGTAAGGTTCTGTAGCGTTCTCTTGCTCGCGCATGTACGAAGCAGCTGATGCGCGAATCAGTGGAGCTGCCTGGTTGTTAGTACACAAGTAAGGTACCAGGAGGGTGTGACGCACTCTACAACACACACACAATCGCAGTACCTCTATGGCTACTAACTTACTAACCCGATCGAAACCAAGATCCGGTCGGATTTGTTGTACACGCATGTGTGTGTGTTTCCGATACAGAACCGGCACCAAAGACGACGACAACATCACGGAGATGTATCGCAATGGCAATTCGCCCACACCCACACAGCGTATGGCAGTGGTGGTGGTGGTTGTATTATTGTTATTTTTAAGTCCGTGTGACTTTGGCACGGTGGAAGCCGGTTTCTCGAACTTACACGCTCACAGTGCTCAGGAAGCTCTCATCAAAGTAGCCCACTGTCAGTGAGATATTGAGATGGCTTTGGCAATTCATAATTATAGTGTTTATCAATTTGAATTAATTGAGCGGATTGATCCAGATTACATGAATATCACAAAAGTTAAAGTGGAATGACTTTTGTTGAAATGCCTTTCGGGGGGGGGTTTTTTTCACTTCATTTTTATCCATCAACCTGATCCGTTCTAGATGGTTCGTGTGTAGAAACGTTTACGATTTCGAAAGCGGGTCCGAGGAAAGGGTAACGATTTCATGTTTATAATTTTTAAATCAAAGCAAACTGTCAATCGATATATGTTGCTCACACCGTTGCTAGGCAGACGTCGTTCTGCTGCAGTCGTGTAATGATTTTTCTTTTGCTTAGCAACAAGTGGTGCGAGACATGCTCCCACAGTATGTATTCCAACACAGGGATGGAATTGTCCGATCAATTATTAAAAATAATGTTCTGCTATGTTCTGTGAGCAAACGCATTTTTGTGGCTTCTCCAAACATTGTTACACTGTATCTTATTTTTCGTGTTTTACATATCTTCTCCCTTACCCCACTCACTCTCTGCACCACAAGATTATTCCTTTCAATCGTTTTTGGATGAGGAGGGCAGAGAGCTCGATATGTTTGTTGTTTGTTCGTTGGTTTGTTTTTTTTTTTCCTGTGTGCGCTTCGATCCGTTTGCTCATTTTTACTTTATCGTTTTGTTGCCAAGTTTTTGATCTTCGCAGCATTCGTGGCGTTTCTGCAGTATCCCA
>KB697093.1:0-32825 GCA_000349165.1 Anopheles christyi | reverse complement strand
AATGTATTAAAGAAGTAAAGATAAGAATGCATACACAGATACAATAAATAAAAAAAGATTCGAATGTTACATAGTTATGAAAAAATAAAAAGAGAAAGATAGATCGAGAAAGAGAGAGAGAGAGAGAGAGAGACAGAGGAAGAGTTGGACAAAATTTTAGAAGAGCCAAAATGTAGAAAATCGATTCAAAAAATAAATTTATAAATAAAACCGTCAGTAGTTGTTAAGAACGTGCGAGAAAAAAAGAAAAGAAAATTAATTTGAATAAGGTCAGATATTAACTTAATCACATTTATCCGTTGGAAATAAAGCGAATGAGATGTAGTCATATACATATAGAATGAAATATCGCGGCAAATATGATATGGCGTGGATTACCGTGGATGGAAAATATGGATTTTTTTCTTTGGTAATCTAAACGGCCATGTAGTCACAGGTAGTCAATCGACATCTGAAATGGTGTGCATGCAAGGATATCGGTTCAATTATATGCAAGCCATATTTTACCTGTAAATCCGGCACATTATTCACTTCCTGAGAAAAATTACGTTTCTCACGATTCGAGTTCGTCAACGTATTCGAGCTATAAGGGTGGTGTTGCCCCGAGCTAGATAATATACCATGATCTTTATCATGCAAACCACGTCCTGCGTGAGAAGAGTTTCCAGTGCTCAAGCCAGATACATGTGGCTGATTGCCAGCGATACTACCATTGGAGGAACCTCGTAAACTATCACCTCCAACCACATTGTGGATGTGAGGAAAGCGGAAGCTAAATTTGCGCTTTGGGCTCAATGTTTGATGGTTTGCATCCGTTACCAGGTCCGTCATGGATCTAAGAGAGAGAGAGAGAGGAAATGCCAGTTATTAAAAAGTTGTCACAACATGCTAGTAGGCCGCAGATTGAGTAACTTACTTTGCACTTATTTCATTTGCCATTTCAATAACTTGATTCAACAGCTTTTCATCTTTCATTGAAATGGGTTTTACTGTGCTTGCTTTCTTAGGCTTTGATTTGCTGCCTTTAGGTTTAAATAACGAAAACGAAAATAAATGTTTATAAGGGTTTATAAGGATCGGCTATTATCTTTCTTTGATGTACTAACTGTCACCTTTGTTACCGATCGTTCCCGAACTAGTGGATGAACTATTTTTCCTGCTCATTTTAGACGATAGCTCTGCCAGCTCGTTGCGCATGTTAGTGTTTTCTGCGTCAGGTGAAAGCGGTGCACCTTGCTCAGATGTTGTGCTCATGGATTTGAACACATGTTCCATTTCGTCCATTAATGAAGGACCCTGATCAAAAACTTTCTCTGTGGCCATATCATCATCGGAGATTTCATGATACTCGTGCTGATTTTGCCCATCCTTTGAAGTCGATGCGAGCTTAATAGGAAGAACGAATTGCAATATCATCAACATGCTACAATTTCCCAATGAACCGCTACATTTGGTTTATGGCAGTTGCAATAACTTAACTTACGGGTGTGTTGTTGTAGGCTGATGCATTATCCCCATTATCGTCTGCATTTATGAAGGGGTTAGAGTCCTTGAAGCCACTGTTGCGGAAATCGAATGCACTGGTTGTGAGACCATCCACAACAGTATTTGCATTACATTGGTCAATGATATGATGATGATTTTCGCCGACGTTTATAAAAGATTGGTGACCGGCTAGCTGCAGCGTTTCGGAAAAGTAACCGCTCGCGGTTTGAATGGAATCCGGGCTGGTTGGTGTTGGGGGAAGAAGCAAAGGCGTTTGTTCCAGATCCTCCGAAGGCTTATAGGGTGTTACAATTTGGCGTGGAAGCTTAACGGAAGTGAACAAAGTTTTAATTTGTGATTTGTCGTTAAAGTAATCGTGTGATATGCTCGACATTCAGACGAACTTACGTTTTGTGGGCTAGATAAAAATGCCACGTCTCCAAATGAAACTCCATCAATCCCAACGTGCCCAGTGTGCTTTAGATCGTTTTGTGGTCGGGAGATCATATCAGTGCGTATTTTGCGCTTGCTGGATCGCTCCGCTGTCCTGCAGAAACTGTCCCGATTTACGGAAGATGGTAGACTGTCTAAGTAGGCAACCGTATTAGCAGGATTGAACAATCCCGTTTTGCCGGAATTGAGCACACCTTTCCAGTACGGTGCATTATTGTTTTTATCCAAAACGGTGATAATTTCTCCTTGGCGGTACATAAGGTAATCTTTTTTTTGTTCACTGTTCGCCACTATTGTTTTCAACTGTTCCGGCTTAATATCGGGAAGCATAAGAAATATTTCATTAAATTTAGGTCGTTTGGTGGCATCATGTTGCCAGCATTTCAGCATCAGAGCATAGTATTCCTTCGGGCAGCATTCTGGCTTCTCCAATCGTTGATAGTGTGGCTCGTCGATGGCTTCCAAAATTTGGTGCCCAGTCAATGCAGCCCAAGGTTGAAACCCGTAGGAGAATATTTCCCACAAGCAAACGCCAAACGCCCACACGTCGGATGCATGCGTGAACCGCAGAAAGTTTATACATTCCGGTGCACACCACGCAATCGGAAGCTTGAGATTAACGTTAAAGTTCGTTTGATAATAGTCCTTGCCGACGCCGAGCGCTCGGGATAAACCAAAGTCAGAGATTTTCACCTTGTTTTTACTGAATACTAGAATATTCCGGGCTGCTAGATCACGGTGAATGAAGCGTTTGTTTTCCAGGTACATCATACCGTTGCAAATTTGTGAAGAAAACTCACACAGTGTAGGTACGGTGAGGAAGCTCACCCGTAGACCCGGGTCTTTGAGGCACTCCAACAGTGAGCGCAGATGCGCCAACTCAGTTACGAGCATAAGTGATTCTGTATCGAGAACTACGCCATACAAGCGCACTATATTTTCATGTTCGATGGAGTGCATCATCGCTGCCTCCTTAAGAAACTCCATCGGATTGGACTGCATGCGCTCCCGACAAAGGCATTTGATAGCTACCTGTATTCTTTCGGAGCCGTTCGTCCACACCCCTTGCTGAACAATGCCGAACTCGCCGGTGCCGAGCTGCTTGTTAACGCATATAGCATCGGGCGGAATGATATGTTTGTTGTTGGGTATCTTGCTCGGCGAAGGGCATGTTTTAATCGGTTCAATGCTGGAGGTTGGGCTGTTAGGATTGTTTTCATCTTTGCGCGGCGTTTGCAGCAGACGACGTATCTTGTTAAGATATCCATGCGGGTAATACTTTTCATAATATTTCCGCAAACGTCTGATTTCCGGTCGTGAAAGTCCGCTAACTTGTCGTAGATCCTCATCCGTCGCATACTTGAGATGCGTAACGTTAGTTATCTTAAGTTCATTTCTAGAAATACGGAAAGAGTGTTTAATTGGCAAAAAAAACATGATTTGAATATTTTAAGCGCCAGAAATATACTTTAGCGAGTTGTAATACTGCTGTAACTCGGCTTCTGCCAAAAACTCGTATAAATCTGGGATTTTGGGCTCTGAAAATAAGAGAAAGTTTTTTTTCCACCATAAGTTTTCTTGAATGTTTCAGAAGATATGGCTTTTTTACAGTGGCTTTAATGTGGTTTAGGTGTGCAGCGTTCGTAAAATAGTATTAACTTGTTTAAGTAAAATTCGAGAAAAATGCATAATCGACTGCCGCTACACGCATAAATTCCGATCAAATTTCCCACAACCTTCTAGAAGTCATTGGTAGAATGAAACAAATATTTACCCATGATTGATGCCGTACTCCACATGATAGATGATACACGCCCAATATGCTGTTTTATATTATCCAGTGGTATTACGCTGCTTGCCGATCTTTAAATGGGAAATAAAAATGGTTCGACCAAACCATTACGCCTTGTAAGTTGTTCAAGTTGGTGTGGGAGGCAGTCTCGCAATAATAGCAAAGTTTGCATTCCTCAAGAGCAAGCACACACACTGATTTTTTTTGCTAAACGCACTAAATTGATTCACTTGATGCCGATCAGTTTTTGCTTAAACATCACTATTTGATGCATATTTTCTACATGTTTTTGTGGTTTGAAGATGTTTCACTGCACTAAACTTGAGTTATTTTTGGGACGACGTCTATTATTGTAAACTCTAAAATAGCGGGTGTGGAATGGTGTTGTGTAGAGTTGCCATTGTTCAATCTAGGATTTCACCCCGCTCTTCACACTTACCTTGTTGAAATTGTCTTACTACCCAGTAGGACAAAAATTATGCTATGAATTGTAAATAAAAAATAAAAATAATGCCTCGAGTCGAGTTTTGTGACTTGTGTATAATAAAAAGTTAAAGGAAAGATGAAAAGAGACCAACAAACTGAAGCTCTTATGTCAAATGAAAAATTGGTCAAAATTGAATAAATTGCTGTCGTCGTCTGACAATGGGCTTGACATAAGCTTCGTTAAATGTTGAATATTTTCGTTAAAACTATGTAGTTTCGAAATTGCATTGAAATACTTGCTTCCATCGAAAACAAAAATTTAGTAAAAGTAGCTAGGAATGGTGAAACATATTTTAGTTTTTTATTTTATTTTAAGGTGTTACTTGTTTAAATAATAAGATAATAATTTTTATCTTCTTTCTTGGCATAAACAACCTTCACAGTTGTAGGCCGGCGCCGTATATAGGCTTACTAGACTTTGTTTTACCACGTAGTCGGATAGTCAGTCCTTGTGACAGGGAGACAAGTCTGGGTGAGAATTGAACTACATCCGGTCTTTATAGAAGCGTCCCCAAGCGTCTATCCATTAGACCACCGGGATGCCTCCGTTTATTATATTGTTGTTAAATTAGATAGGAAAATCACTATTTTGGAGTGAATCTAATTATTTCACTTTGTATATAACTTGTTTGTGAAATAATTTCCCCACATAACGAGTTGTTCGTACAAAGAGTGAAATAGTGGAACGGACTGAGCTCGTTCTATGAACGTTAACTGTAATATTTCGTTGTAAGGTTGATTTACACAACGTTAAAAAAATATAAGTATTACTGTTTGGACGTTTAACCAGAGTAAAATTGTGTGGTATTTCGTGGTACGTGAAAGTGGTAGTACTGAGTTTTAAGCTAGTGTTCTATGTAATAATGTTATTCGGATATCAAAATGTAAAAAAAAAAACCCCGAAATGTATTCAGTAGTTGTCTGGACTTTTTTTGTATTATTATTGAACCACTCAGAATAAAAGGTAGACACGTGTCATTAAAATCTATCCATAGGGTCACGTTCGACTAAAACATGCATATCTTCATGAACAATTGGTTAAGTATCTTTTGAGGAGGTTTTCATTAAATGATCGTTAATTTGTGTATATGCAGGGTTTGAAGTATCATACATCTCACTAGCTGTTAGAGGTGAATGTTAGTGGTTTGACCATACTCTATGATCTTGCATAATGTAACCATTTGGTGAAACATACCATTTTGAATCAGGTGAACTATGAGTGACAACGAATATCAGGTATGCCTTGTTGTAAAAAACATCCAGTACAATTTAGTCGTGCAATTGCACTGCATTACGTTATTATGATAGGTGAGTCAGTGTTCACACAAAACCTTTACTTTTATTGTGCATTAAACACGGTTAAGGTATGAGATGTCCGGACGAGATTTGATTAAATTTCCTGGTGTTAACCCTGGTGCACATTTGTTTGGCTTCACTAGATTTAGTTGGAAAACGGCCGCCCCCCCCCCCACCCCCATGTGTCACTTTTGTGGATGGTAATACTCTATCGTTCGTGTTATCGATTTTTTTCATTCACTTGATTTTTAAGGCAATTTGAGTTTATCAGTTCTTATGAATCAAATCTTAGGTTTACAACATGATTGGGATCAACATTGCTTGTATGAAGGCACCACTGTTTTGCTAAAATTTAATGCAATTTTTGTTCCTTATTAGTCCTCGGTTTGATTATTGATGCTGCTTGAAAATAGGCAATGCATTTTTGTGTGGGCTAGTTGGTCCAAACAAATAACAACGACACATGTTTCTGTTTCTATGTTATGCTTTACAGTAGGAATTAATTTGTACGCATAATCAACACTTTTTGTTTGGTTATAAATGGTAGATATCACTATGACTAGCAAGCCACTACTTTGATAGAATTAGCTTTTTTTGTTGGTTGTGATTTTTGGTATTGCTCTTTGTCACATCACAAATGTAAGTTATTTGCTGGCAAGGGTGAGTTAGTTCATTTCTCGCGGTGTAAGCTGCCATTAAAACGTTGCTAACATTTCTGCTGCCCATTTATGTGCATTGAGCCGAACGTTTCATTTTCCGTATGCATCCAGGTCCATGGTGTAATGTTGTTAAAAATGTTGGCAATATTTAAAGACAATTTCTCTGCCTGTCTCACATTTTGTTGACATAATTGCCAGGGAAGGTCCCGAAGCATCCCGTGCGTGCTGACGTGCCAACATACCAACCATCGTCACATTTCTCTAAAACATAGACTACATCCCCTTCTACCAGCTCTAATTCATCGGTATTTTGTGGTTTGTAGTTATACAAGGCGCGATAGCTGCAATTAGATGACCAGAAACCATGTTTAGATTAAAAAAAAAACGTCACAAGTTTTAAGTTTTAACGTTAATCACGTACGATATAGGTTCATTAGATGTGTCAACGTGCAAAACTTCAGTTTTCTGTATCGTTTTTGTTTCTCGCACAATGCCTGGCGAAATGCGGCCGTTGGTGTGCGAGTTGTCGAAGTGCGTTGACAGTACATGTGATGATTGGCTTGTTACTCCCAGGGCAGACTGAGGACGACTTACGATTGGTTCGATGTCGTAGCTCTCCTCACCATTTATGTCGGTCAGTATCTGTATATGACGGAGAGAAAAGATTTGAGTGGAAAGCTAAACGATGTAATGACAACTTTTAGAAGCTACTCACCTCTACATACGATACTGGAAAAATTCCCTTTTTGCTACCAATTTTGCCTTCAAACCAATTGTCATCCACTCTTCTCGTGAGTGTAACCAGTTCGCCTTTTAACAGTGACAGTTCGACGGCAGTTTGTGCTGTGAAATTAAACTTTGCCCTTGCCTTGCCTTCTCGAGTTGGTTTTTTGGGTAATGGCTGCTTTACATTCACGTTGTCTCTAGTAATAATCTGAGAACGCGGATAAGTCGTCAAAATTTGATTATTTCCCGTACGCGATTAATTGTAACTATCCATACCTCTATGTAATTAGCTGGCAATAGGCCAACCGTTGCATTATGTTCTCCTTCATACCAATTTTTATCGATTTGCCGTCTCAAATAAATGATATCACCTTTGCGAAAAGACAGCTCTCTGGAAATGAGTTAAAAGTATGCTTGAATACACGTTTGTCTATTTGAGACTAATGCAGTAAAGGCTTTTTTACCGTATGCTTTGTCCTTGGAAGTTGTACAACGCTCGGGCAATATTTTTTGGCTCATGAATTAAGAGCGGTTTCGGAGACAGATCAGCTGGAAAATCGTCGTAACGATTCAGCGGGATGGGCGATTTCTGTGATGGCAAAATGTTGTCCGTGTGACGTCGGGCATTCATGTCTTCCAATTCATGTATGTACTTCCGACGGCGCTCTTCCTGATAAACCCGCCGCATATGCTCTGCCTGCCGAAATGCAAGTTCATCGTCCGGTATGGGATCCTTATACTCGAACCGGATCGGCGTTTTATAATGAATGTTGACATCGCTCTCGATGTAACGGCGGGGTGACTCTGTGAGATACAAATGAATGTTGTTGAGCTGATTTCAATACGTGACTTTACTTAAGCAACGTTAATGTGATAAAGTTTTGTGGGGAATGAGAGTAGTGCGCAAGGTTTTGCTAAGGTATGGTTCGTTCGTCTAATGTTTCAGGAAATGAATGTATTGAATCATCGTGTATTAATTTCCATTTTAATGAGAACACTCGAACTGTTTTTGTTGGCGAACGAACGAATGTTGATATAATACTGCATTAGGGCCGGCTAAAGTAAAGGAATCAGTTTTGTTTTACACCACTTTCACTGAGCTCCCCACCATGAGGAATACCAGAGAGGGAAATGAATGCTCATACGTTCCTGTGTGTTGCGTAGGCATGTTGTGCGAGAAGTATCATATTTTTATTGTATCTTGACCGCTTTCGGTCCCCTTGACTGCTTGTTTATTTACACTGCTACTATAACCGTATGTGCTTTTTCCTTAGGAGAAAGTGTGCAAATGTTAGTGGAAGCCCGTGGTGCTACTGAAGCCACGCTTATCTATGTTTGGGAAAAGACCACGCGTTTAGTCGGAGTGCACACACTTTGAACATTGCTTCACAGGCTTGGCTGGCTACCTGTTTAGTTTTCAAACACACCTTTACCTTATGCGATTGGATAACTGATTAATATTATGTATTATCATCGTTACCGTGAAGATAATGTTGTTGAGCGCAAAACAATACGAATCTACTTTGTCATTCTAGCGATGCTCAGTGATCCCCGAACAACACAGCAAGGCAGTAACGGTCATCGAAGCCAAATGCGCCCTACGTTGCAGGGTTGAAAACAATAAGAAATGCTTGCATGCTACCTCAAATGCTTCCGTTACCATAACTGTGCCAACGGTATATTTTTCTTCATTCAATCTCAATTGTTGTACACATGTGCACCACATTAGCATTAAGATGACTGCGCTTTGGCTAAGGTGCTAAGATGCGATCTTTTGAAAACATTGTGGCAGTGCCATAAGAATACTCATGGTAATCTTTGCTACCAAAAAGTCTACAATAATAAAAATAAAGTCATACTCAAAACTATCATAAGGGTATTACATAAGATAGAAGTAATTAAGGTGTTTTTAAGACCTACCTCGACCGGTTTGTCCTCTGTTTTGATGGCTGTTTTTGATAACTAAGGTAATGCGCATAATTTGTTGACAAATTAATTTAGTGTCAATGAACAATGCAGTGTCGTTACTATTACCCTTGTTTTTATTTTTTTAAATCGAAATTTAATTAAAGTTAACGTAATTGTAGCATTAAAATGAACGAATTGTCGGTGAATGATGTGTGAGAAAGAGCAACGTTGTGTTAAGGTTGTAACGGTTCGGCCTGAGCGCATTGACTACGCGGCCGGGAGTGTTCCGCTTCAAATAAAACCTCTTTGTGATGAAGCAAAATTCACGCGGTTGTCGAACGTTGATAGCGCATTGAGAAACGAACACAATATATACATTTTTGTGTAGCTTGTTGTTTAGTCGATGATTTTTACGTCACCCGTGGCAACATGGCTTATGGGATGACGACAAATCAGTAAAATATGTATGTGCAAAACGTTTGAGGATTTCTTCACTTCACTTTGTAAGGAGAAACTATTAGCACCGGCATAATTCTAGTAAAAGTTCAAGCGCTTATTTCCAATATAACTTGTTTCTTGCACATAATCAAAATTTTTGTTAAAATAACAATCCTTTTAAAAAGTAGTTTATTGTTACACTGTAGCATAAACTGTTAATCTATTCCAACAATCACCAATGCACAAGGTACACATAGTACGAACGAACCTGCAAACATATTCGTTTAGAAGCACAACTCGTACGCAAAACTGTGAATCACACTCTCGAAAGCAACCGAACTAGTGACGCGACCCTTAACGCACGTGAACGGTGTGACCGAGAAGCGAAACCTTTACGTAGTCACCTGTGCAAAGCCACAATGCGACGCATATTCATCCCTTCCTCTTTGTACGAAGTAATCTGGCGCTCTCGCGCATTACCGCAGTAAGCGATACCGGTAGCGTTAGTTGCATTTTACCCGCTTATTTCTCTGCTCGCTCTCTTTTATTGTTGGCTTTTATGTGTTTGTAGTCGATCGCACGCTCTTTCTCCTACTTTGGTAATAGTTTTAAAACGTTACAATGATGTATGATTGTTTTCAAATATGTGTATACGGTTTTCGTTTTGTTTTATTGTTCCTGATCTTGTAAGCACGGTTTTATAGAATGCAATCCTAGACCTTGAAAGATAGCATGTAGACATAGCGATTTTGCCTACTTACTTAAATTATCCTGTGCAGCCAGGAAAAATTGCATGTCTCATGAGTCGATCGTACCTCCCCTTACCTTTCTGACCTGCATGTGCAAGTGTATTTAGGAATGGGAAGCAGTTATTATTTGCTGTATGCTGGACAATCAGCTGTTGGCGAATGAAGTTTATCCGGTGCATTACTTTCACCTTCAACAGCCCTTCTTACTTTCACCAATTAGCTCCGCAATGGGACGAAGTTGCCAGAGTACCTGTATACATTCAGCAAGTAGCAGCGAGGAGTTGAAAAGCAACAAAGAGCTCCCCGATCAGATGCTAATGTCGCTTTGGCTTTGTTCGTAAATAACTTTTTTGGCACCGAAATGTCTAAGTAGTGAATGAAATGTGTGATCCGTTGTTCGATTACTAATAATTTGCCAAAGGGGTGAGCTTGGGTGTAAGGGATACATCGCGATGTTGCCAAGATCTCCGTAACCAAACCGTTGGGGATGTTTTTTGATCGGTGCTTCCGTCGGTGCTGTTGGCACTGCTGCTCGCAGAAAACGGATATGACTCACCTGGGCCGTTCGTCGTGATCGCAATCGGTGATGATGAAATTAAGGTTGGAGGTGGTGGTGGTGGTGGTGGTGGTTGTGGTGATTGTGCTCCTTTCAGAAGGGGCGAAGGGAACGTGATGTGCGGTTCTAAAGGGATGCGCAAACGAATTGAAGAGACAATGCAGTCGAGACACGGAATAGACGGTTTAATTTTGGTCGATGATCGATGGGATTGTTTGAAGGTGCGAAAAAATTAAATTATCCTGTATTATGCATTACATGTTAGCTGTTGATCGCCAAAGTGTGGTGGCGCAATGTGGAAATTAGACGGTTAGAGGGTTAGTTCGTAGCACCTACAGAAAGACAGGTGATGGTCGGGTAAGGGAAAAGAAGAACCTTAGATTAAGTAGGTGTCTAGACGGGTAAAGTTAGAAATAGAGAATAAAGCACATAGAAATAACAACTTTTGTTGTAGGAGTAGCGCTACAAACATTTCGACAATAGAGCAGAAAAAAGAGCAAGGACAATGATTCATATAGAGTGAGTCTATGGTTCAAAGAAAACAGAATGTAAGAAATCATTTTAAAACCTTCAAATGTAATAGGTGGTTCGTCGAGCTGTCCTTTCGTTCCTCCAGTTGAGTTACCGGTCATTGATTGTATCTTTCTCCAGAGTGCTTCGGCTTCAAGACGGCGATTAGACTTGGAACGTTCCCTAGCCTCCTTATGCTCGCCAAATTTATCAACGTCGATGGTATAACATTGTTTGAGAAAATCGGCACCATTGTTATTACTATATTTGTCGTGCGCCTTTGGGTGTTTGGAAGACTGCCGCGGTGCAGGAGAAGAGTGTAAATGAAGCGCGTCTGATTGGTACGATAGGGAACGGAAAGCGTTGTGGCCGCGGTTCAGGCGATCCGGGCTTGCAGCCGATCCCTTACGAACAATCTGCTTGCCCGAGGACGACTCGTTTGGTGCAGTAAGCAAGCGTGCATTGTCCGTCGGCCTAGGGAATTGATGTGCAATCCACGGACAAGACAAATATCCTGAAATGTCTTTCAACTCACGAATATCTGGTACTGAAGTGTACATCTTTCCGAGCAGCGACAGCTCCACTCGAGATTCAAACTTACTTTTGAGCTTTTCGAACTCCTCGCTGCCAGAGGAAGCGCTGCGCCGCGCCCTGCCAGTTGATATGTTTTGTGTCAAAGCACACGTATCCGAAGGCGTCTGGAGTACAGTCGTTTTGGATGAAGGATGATGATGGTGGGAAACACGCGTTGGCTTAATTTCCTGCTTAAGCGACGCTGTCTTGCTTATGACGTTTATGTGCGGCATGAATCTATCATCCTTTCGAAATGGGTTTTTAGGTATTGGCGAAACTACGCGATCCTTTCGAGACTTGCGGTACCGGGCACGTTCCGATTGCGCCTCGTATTTATGTGTGATGCGAGAGACGTCGCCTGTTTCGTGATGGTGCACGATCGAAGATCCCGCTGTTTGCTTACATTGGCCTTTATCGGTGTGTTCATTTCCCCTATTTTCGTTGACTTCGAACGGTTGGCGACTCAACTCCGAATCACTCTGATAATGACGTTCTGAACCAGCCACCGTGTCTTCCGCTTGACGCCATATGTTAACGTCCAAACTTTCAAATTTATCCTTAATCTTTTTCACGTCGCCCGTCTGTATACAAGTTGCAAAGTCTGGGGTGGAACTACGCGATCGAAACGTGAAACGCTTTGGCGACATGTTTCGAGCCGATGTACGCCGCGAATCCTGAAAAGGTGTGGCAGTGTATGCAGAACAGGACGCTGACCGTTTTTCCCCGAAAAGATCCTTTAGATCAGTGAACGATTGTGACAGTGTAATCATTGAACCGGACGTTTCTTTAGCAGCACTTTTCTTGCTATCCTCTCGTTTGGTCCCTGGCTCATCCTCTGATAGAGACGAATCTTCTCGGGCATGGTAAATTGTCACAGCTGTGTTTTCTTCTCCCTGTTTGTTCTCAAAATACTTGATCTTAGTTTTGATATCCTCAACAGGCACGGTATCGGCAGTCTGGCACAATGTCTGACTGCGAAAAATAACGGTTTTGTTAGAGGTTTCCGAGGAAATACTTTCGGTGTCGCAGTGCGACTGTACTCGTTCTTTGCGTATGTCATCCTCCAGCGTTTTGTCCCCTACTGTGCCTTTTTTGCTACTTCCCGTGGCTTGTATAGAACTAATATGGCCCGCATTGCCGTTTTGGTGGCTACTGTCTAACGATAAGAAAAGTGGTTTTTCTGACCCAATAAAAGTTGGTCGGGCATTTTTTTTCTTTTTACCGATCGATGGTAGTGTATGATGCTTTTCCAGAATCTTGTCCTTTAATTCCTGGCATAGCGATCGTGAAAGAGTAGCACGATCAACTGCTTTTGAGGATCTACTTTGGAATGTCTTGTGATTATCCGGCGTGGACAGCTGTTTAGTGTGGTAGTCGGTTATGTTTCCAACTTTAAATGGTTGTGTTTGAAGCTGGCATTGCTTTACTTTATCCTGTGTGAGCACCGAGTGGCTACGTACTTTAAGCAAGGCTTCTAGTCGACTGGCTCTTTCGGGCACGTTGATGATGTACTCTTCTTGTTGGTACATTTCTGATGTGACTCTTGACGGTGATGTTGGGTCATTAGGCTTACTATTGCTGTAAATTTCGCTTAGTTGGTTCTTTAGTTTTTTCATCTGTTCCGACGATAGTGTGCTCAAAAGATTACTGCTGATAATATCCAGCGATTGGGGTTCATCCCTTTTTACACCTGAAGTAATATATTTCTCCTCCAATTGAGACGCAACATCGATCACTGAAGACCCTCGCCACAGAGGTTTATAATGGTCCTTCCGGGTTTCAAGATCGCGCAGTTTTGCATCCTCAAAATTTAGCGCCTGTTCATTCAGAATACACTTTAAATCTTCTACCGATTTTTCACGATTACGCAGTCCTGCATCAAGATCGCTTCTCCAGCGAACATCTTCCGGATCACGGGGCAAGAAAAACAGGTCCTTTTCGCGCTGATCCTGTTTAAGCTGGATTTTAAGCTGGTTCAGTTCACGCTCTGCCTTTTCCTGAACTCGTACACGTTTCCAGAGATCGTAGTCGATGAGTTTTTCTTCCCGCATTCGTCTACCAGGCCGTAAGTCGTTGGACGAAGATGAAGTCTCGCGTTCTAACTGCCCGAGCCGCTCCAAGCTATTGTAGAAAGTGTTCAGGTCACGGAAGCGACTTCGCGATACACTTGACTCTGGGCTGAGAATAAGTGAGTGGCTACGCACTAGCTCATTCTTAGATTTGTCCAAACGAGCCCGTTGTCCGTTCGTACCGCTCAGACTGCGTGCTCTTATAATTTTTTTTACTTGTCCTTCTTTACCTTTGAGATACTGAATGCGTCGGCAGGAGGGAGACCGAGATGTACGTTGAGCAATTTGGCACCGTCTTCCCACGATAGTTCTTGGAGTGCCAGTATCGATTAGTTCTTCCTGTATAATCGTACTCGTCGTGGTAGTGGTCGTCTTCTCCGTTGGAGGCTCACTGCGGCTACGTTCATGGAAGCTGTAGTCAATTTCCATTCGTCGTCCACGAACGTAACCAAATTGATGTTGATCGTCTTGGTAATTATCGGTGAGTTTGATCATCGATTCAAATCGATTTACATGTTCGATTACATCTCCGCCGTTTTGACGAACGATTTGATGATATGCTGTGGACAGCTCGGAAACATCTTGTTTATCTTTGGTTTTGAACTTAGAGGATGAAACCGGTTTTACTCGTGATAAATAATAATTGGATTTTTTAAGCGAAGGCTCCGACCGGCATGTAAGACTATTCCACATGTGGGCTTTCTCTAGTACACTCGTTGGCTTTCCGTTGACATCAGTATCATTAAGAGGTTGATGTTTTCGAAGGAAAACTTTCTTGAGTAAATAATCAGCACGTATATCTTCATTTTGTTGTTCGTGATTTTGGCGATGGGTTTGCTGTAGAACTGGTGTTGGCGAGTTGGTTCTAATAGTCTTAAAACTACGGTCCAGACTGTTGCCCAGCAATATCTTTCTGGCATGATGTCTCGTTGATGGTATAGTGTTGGTTGGGCCGTCGGACAAGCGGGATCTACGGGACTTAGAATTAGTAGAATCGATGGAATAAGTCGAACACGTACGGGCGAGACTTTGATTCGAAGGTGTTTTGGTTTTAAGTCCGAATACTTTGGATGCCTTTTGGAAGCTCGTTTTAATTGTGATGCTTGGAGTAGTGGTGCGTCCTGTGCTGGATTTCCGATGGAAGGATTTTTTTAGCTGCTGCTGGTGCGAACCATTCTTTAAGCTAGCAGGTGCTAGAGATTTTTCATCCTTCTTATGATGCGAAGCTGGAGATAGAACTCTGTTGATGCTTTTGTTAGAAGAATAAATACTTGATGCGCTGCGATACGTTCCATGCGACGAATAGCGCTTGAATGACGACCTTTCAGAATTTGCTACTCTTCCCACGATCGGTAGATATGAACTGCGCAAGGCTTTTTTGACTTCATTGGGAGATTTAAGTTCTGGATTGCGTAAAATGCTTGTCGATACGGACACAATTTTGGGCAGCTTCTCTTCAATGCGCTTCTTTTCTTCTGCAAACGTACGCTCCTTCGAGATGCCTCGACCAAATGCAACCGGGCTTTGGCTCGACTTTCGTTGCTGTCCAGTGGGACTGCTAGAACATGCACGATAGGAGGCAGCTGTGAACCGCTTGGAAGCTACGCGCGTACTATTTTCTTGATTTTTCTCCTCTTTCATCATCGACGTAGAGGTAACAATTGAAGAGCTTGAGGATGCACCTCCGTAAAATAATGGTCCAGCCGATTTTGACCGAAACTTTGATGGATGTTTCATTCCGGGCGACGATGTTGCTGTTGTAGTAGTTCGCTCGAGCATCGTTCGTCTGTTAATAGTATTTGTTTTGACCTGTGACATGATTTTTAAGGTTGAGTTGCTGTGCGAAGACTTCCGACTTGGAGGTACGGGTGGTACAAACGTGCGGTTTTCTTTCGGAAAAGGGCCAAACATGTCCAGCGGTCGGTGAATGTTGGTAATAGGATAACAATCAATGGTCTGTCGAAAGCGGAAAGGATTGGTACTGCTGTCAGTGGACATTGACAGTTGACCGGCATTATCGATGTTGGATTTGTTGCCAGTCATACTTTCCTTAATTTCCACCATCAAATCCGACTCCAGCTGATCTTCACTGCAATCTGTAGAAAATGGGTTACGGTAGACCGATCCACGGAACCCGGGAGAGATAATTGAATGGTTGAGATTCTTTTGTTCTGTATGTTGGTGCAACTTTCGGCTGGTGCGTTGGATCAGGTGTATAATCATCTGCAGTGCTCTTTTCACACTCACTCGTTTGTGTTCCACACGCTGCTGGTGGCTGCGTTTGCTAAATTAGTTGTTTTTTTCATGTGCTTAAGAAAAAATGCAGTATATACGAATACTCGTTTCTAAAATATGTGCTCGTTTCGGTAAAACTTTTGCATATGTTTTGAACGTACCTCCCATTACCACCATTTTGTTGCAAAGAAGGAGAAGAAGTTATATTCGAAAACCCCTTTACCGCCACCCTAAACCTAATACATCCTTGCTATAGTCTACTTATTAGACACTTTTAGAACAATCTTTAGAGAGGAATGAGCTTAGATTTTATTCATGTATTTGTTATGTAGCAAAAGTATTTGTGAATACGTGAAGAACTGGTTAATGTCAGCATGTCAGGAATTGATAATTAATGTTTCAAAACGTGATGTGTGTGGTGGCGAAATGTGTAATCCGATCAATAGCTAGACGACTCACCTTTTGGCCTTTCTGGAGCAGGTTTTCGAAAGCCTTGTAGTGGGACTTCACCTCCAGCTTGCATATTTTTGTAGTATTGCTTTTGTTCTACTGGACTCAGAGCAGCACTGGTAGGGGGTTCACTTTTACGAAACACTAACGTTGAATCACTTTCGTATCCCTGTTCCTTTAGTGCTCTGAAATGGTTGAATGACGTACAATTGTTTTAATGTTTATACTTGAAACACTAATAAGAAGAAGAACAAGTGATTGGTGCTATTTACTGTACTGTACTGTAAAGAGTAGTTTATACTTAATGCTTTAATGCTTTAAGTATTTGTGTTTTGATTGTTTTTACATATAGTCGCTTTCTCACTCTTTGGATGTGTTTTTGCGTAAATCATAAATCACTTACCTTGATAAATTGCCTTCGGTGTATGTTTTGCTGGTCGTTAGTTTTTGATGTTCTAATTGCTGAAACAAGATATAAAGTCGAGCATTTTTATTAAAGAAGTGCTTTAGCGACTACAGTAATGATTTATGTTTAACATTAGTCTGGCGAGGTCTTATGGATTAGTTGCTGACAAAACTAACCATTGTAGCGAAGGATTGTCTATGTTCTAAGAACACTTTTAAACAAGTACAAAAATAATGGTTTAAAATTTAAAAAAACGTTACACGGTCTGTGTGCGATAAGTTAGTTCCAATCATAATTTGGTATTAATCGTGTTAGAAGGACTATACATTTTACTTATAATTAAATGAGTATTTAGCGTTTCAATCAGTAATTAATAATTTATAAATACTGTGCAAGTTGGTTGCATGGTTGAAAATTACTATATACACATAATACGTTAGCACAAGTGTCACTGATCCCATAGGAGATGTGCAAGCACCGATCGATTTATGAATCATCCTAAAAGCAGAGGTGAAACGAGCCTTCTAGGAATGATTTTTAATTTATTACAGTAAATGTAAAATAATGCATGAATACGTAGATTGAAGAGCATATTGAAAAAAATCCGTACCCCGTTAAAAATGTCCATCACTTCATCCCACCACTGTGATTTTGAGTGCGCGTGTGTGTTTTTTTTACGGTGAACACATACATTTTACGCGTTACACAATACGAACGGTGGAAGATCGTTAGCAGAGGAAGTGTCATTCGTGAAATGAGAATAATTTCAAAATTTATTCAGAATTCCATACTAATATATGTATCGCTTTTATATACACTTTGTACTAAGTTGGTGTAAGAGAGCCGCAAAATGTTCTTCATAGGAGTGTAAGATAGCGTATAAAAGCTATTGCAAGTTGAAAATTTGCGTCGTTTTTTTGTAACAGACTGCACATGCACAACATTACCTGTTTCGATTCTTTTTCCGAGATTGATGAGCGCCCCGGAATGTAATTTTCAATTTTTCCTGGTTGATTTTTATAGGAAGATTGGCCCGACCTTACCAACTGCTGATGGTGCTGTTGAGGTGTAGTAGGTTTGCTTTGCAGTGTGTTGAATCTGTCAATAGGTGGTCATAAAACAAATCATTTGTCTACACACCGAGACAATATAACAAACAGAAAATGCCTTTTAACTTACTTGTTGTAGCTAGTAGAACT
The DNA here is from genome assembly GCA_000349165.1 of Anopheles christyi. NCBI lineage: Eukaryota > Metazoa > Arthropoda > Insecta > Diptera > Culicidae > Anopheles > Anopheles christyi. Next base: position 14,835 of record KB697093.1, on the reverse strand, counting down.
TAACACAATTGGAGTTCGTCTACGATCGAGTGTGTTATATTTGATGGAGTAGTCCGATTCGTAATTAGCTTCTGGCTCTGATTGATAGCCGCTCGATTTGTAAGGATAACCTAAAAATATAGTTGAAACCATTAAGTGATGTGATACAAAAGCAGAATCCGGTAAGCATATAGTAAAAGCAAACTGCTGGCACGTGTGCTTCCGTGTAGAAAACATTGCATAGTAAAACGTTGCTTCAAGTGCAAATTTGTTGTTACGGGTTGTGAAGTATAGATTTGCCTGATAAGATACCATGACGGTAGCCCGTGTAATTTTGGATGATAATTATTCAGCTTATAATGATATCAGTGTGATACAATGGGTGTAAAAAGTATGATAAAAGGAAATGATCAAATGGCGCATTTGTAATGTTATGGATAGGATTAATTTAAAAAAACTGATTTGAGTAGATTGGTTTAAGTTGAAGCGAAATGCGGTTCTTATCACCTCTGCGAGTTTTGTATCGGACGGTAACATAATCGTCTGAAAAGCAAAAATACGTAGTATAAATGTATAAAAGTAGGAATTTTTTTATCTGAATTTGTTTGTTTATTTTAACAAACAAGGTGGAACAAAACTACTCACCATCGTCCTGCGTTTTGTGTAGCGTTTGGTACATTTGTTTATACCATTTGTCACGATTTCCTTCGTCGATTTCCTACAATCAATGATTGGGTTATCATTAGGTGAATTGAGTTTTTGCTTTCATAGCACACCAAACTTACTGATCGTAGCGTGAGTGGCATTCCTTCCCGAGTAATAGGGCCGATGCCATCAATTTTGATGACCGTCGGTTGCATTTTTCGATCCTTCGAATAACTGTTATCATGCAAAGACGTACTAGCTGGCTCCGATTTTTGACCTAAGAGAAATGTAAGACAAAACCCGTCAACAAAGCAATGATTTTCCCTTCATATTTCTGCACTGACCTTCTGAAGGAGTTTGTTTGACGGTAGGATTTATTATACCCGCCCCAGTCCGTTGAGAGGAGTTCGTCATTGAGGAAGATGAAGAACGAATAATACTAGTAGTTGAGCCTTTTTTCTGGCTCTCTGAAGTTGCAGATTCATTTATTGTCGCTGTTTTACCATCTAGATATAAAACGCTCGGTAAGATGTGAATCAATGGAATGTGCATTATTGCAATAATGTTCATTCATTAGTAGAAAAGTGCTACAATTATGGCTGAAGATAATTTGGGTGTCGTGCAACAAAGTGAAGGATGCAGATCAAACAACTGCAGGTTTTGGGGAGAATGGTGCTACCAAATAGGTGTTTTTTCCCCTTTTGCGTTTGTTCCCTGGGTGGAATATTGTAAAAGATTTCTTACCTTTCGATTTGAGGAGGGTGTTTATTGTTGGTTCTTGAGTGATGGTAGGTTTTTGCTGCGGTGGGAATCGTATTTGGGTCGCCTGGCCTTGTGAGGGTGTAGACGCACTTGCTGAGCGAACGGATGCACCGACGGTTGGATTCGAGGCGGAGTTTTGAATTGGGTAAGGCTTGAAATTTTCTGAGACCGGTAAAGTAGGGTTGTAGCCAGGCTGGTTCCAAGGGGGTGCAACCACTGTCGAAGGATCAGCAGGACTTGGAGTCAAAGTTCTGCGTGTGGGTTTCGGTGATTCAAACCCAATCGAACGGAATTCACGACGCTCAGATGCTGGCGATGGAGGGGCGCTGCGTGGTGACCAAACCGGAGATTGTTGTGACTTACTAGACTTGATCCTGGATGATGATCGTTCTGCAAGTTCTTCCTTGGTTAGGATTTCTGTAGAACGATTGAAGGGAGACCACACTCCTGGAAAGAGGAAACGAGCCCATAATGTTTTTGTAAACACAAAATGTAGGATTTGTAAAAACAAAAAACAATCACATCTACGACCACAACGATTAAACATGGAAATGGTAATGATATAAAAATCGAATGTGTATTCATTGCATATATTACAACACTTAACACAAAGCTTTATTAAACAGCTTAGACAAAATTTTCTTTGATAAATGGTCTTGGCAATTGTTTTGAACATAATAATATTGATTTGAACGTGACTTTTGTTGGATTGTATCAATATTGATGCAACTGATTTGATCTTCTAATTAGCATGAGTGCAAAAAAGTTTGTTGAAAAACATTCTTGGCTAACTTAATGAATAAGGATATTTTTGTGAGAAAACAAAGTTTGCCATGCTTACGGCGATGCTCATAATGGAGGTTTTCCTTTCATCGTCGTCAATCTCTTTCTATCCTCTCCGAATACAATCATGTAGGCGTAATGCAGAGGATATTATTTCTACATCTGCTTTCAGACGTAGATGCTTCAAACCTGCGTTCTACGGGTTGCTTATGGTAAGCCGTATGGTATTACACAATTAGGACTGTGCGTTTGGATGGATACAAGTTTTATTTATAAATTCGTCATTTTTCGACAAACCAGATCTGAATTGGGAATGTGAATAGTTTTTTTTCATGTACACATGAACGGGCATGAAAGAGTGAGAAATAAATAAGAATTATTGTTGATAGAAATTTATGAAAATTAAAATTAAAGTTTGTAACAATTATATTACTATGTCACAAACAATAACTATATCACTATCGACGACATCGACGAAGCTATGTATAATTTTGGATAACAATATGCAAGATGAACAATCCCAAAACTCGACATATCACGTGCATGCATGCTCACATTGATTTCTTCACTAGGCGTCGGTAGCATTCATTTACACCGGTATATCGGTTGTTTTAGTAGATTTACATTTTCAAACTTGATGTTATCACTGTTAAAAAACTTCGCTAAAAAAACTGAACTGTTATTCCGTGTATTCATAAACTGTGCAGCACATCACTGTTATGTGAACAAGTGTTTAGCGATAGTTTTCTCATCATGTCCTGTGTAGAAATTTATAAGTTATCGGTAAAGTACAATTACGTAATGATAAGTACACAAAAATACATCTTGCATTATCTGCATGAATCATGTGCCTTAAATATGTATGAGAATTGTATGAAACATTCCCACGATCACAAAAAATCTAACTGTGAACATCTGGACTACATTTTTGTAGCATTTTTACCCACTCACAACTGTTGGCAGCAAATAGGTTGTTGTTGGGTTATTGAGGTTTTTCATTTTCAATTGTAAACATTCAAGTTGAATTACACCGCGTGAGTTTTTACATTACATCATTAGGCACGAAAAAAGACGATGAACTAATCATTGCTGCTATCGTAAGGGTGTGAAATATGGTGAAGTTATGAGCAGCCTGTTTTCTTTTTTTTAAATGCCTTCATACATTATTTCTGTTAAAAATTATTGTTTTAATTATTTTGCTTATTAAATTAGTAAAAAAAATTCACGTATGATTTACGCTTCAGCAACGTCCTTGTTTCGGTCGATATTAACAAGTTAAAGTATCTTATACGCTTGTCCAAAAGGGTTTGTCCGTAAAAAAGACGTGCCCTTGAACTTTTAGTATCGTAGAGAGTTATTTGTGCATTCACAAGACACCACTTACCTAGGCTAGAAGTGTTTGCCTTAAATTTAGGGCCAATTTTTAACGTTGTTCCGCTCTCTGCAATCATATCGATCTCCTCGTTAAAGTTATTGTATATCACATAACAATATAACGTAACACTGTGTCACAAAGCATGAGTCCAAACTTTAAATTTGGTTAGAAGAAGAGCTAAATTTGTTTTTTTTTTGGAAAGATTCTACTCGAGAAAAACTAAGAACGATAGTGTGAGACAAACTCGGCTACTAACCCTGACCCATATTCGATGGCTTGTTGTTTTTGGTTTGATCTTCAACTGCGGCTCAATACAGTCTGCCTGCCTGCCTGTCGTTCGGGTGTGTGTTTACGTTATATTTGGAAAGTGATCGTAATTCGTCAATTTAGCTTTTATATGTTAGCTATACAGCATAATTACAACCTTTCCAAAGTATGGGTATTATGATAAGGGAAGAAAATATATGCAAAGAGAGAAAGAGAGAGAAAGAAAAGAGTGGGAGCGATCACGGATTTATACTGATTTACACTCTTCACGCTTTCACTTGTTCGATTGATGTCACTTAACGCGCAGGATAACGCACTGAAAACTTGTGTGTAGGGTGCTTAGCAGTTTAGTTAACACACTGGGCAAATATATTCTTCACTGCAGAAACGAAATCATACTCATCGACCGTTCACAATTTAAAAGTTCTTATATAATAATTTATGTTATCCGATGTGTCAATTTGCATGGTATGCTGGTGGCGGTTTTTCTAATTGTTTTACACCAACAAACACCTTACGCCGTCTTTTAAGTAAGGGAACAAATTGGGGTGATATGAATTATTCAAAAACTTGACTGATCAGTCAGACTCTTTTCTCAGACTACGCGCAAAGAACTATCGAACGTGTCGATCTTTCAGAAAGAGTTTTCTCTCACTGCTATCGTACGGCACAACATTTGATTTTCTCCGTTTTAAGTATAGCTATGCGTTGGTGTGTGAATGCATACTGACCATGCGCACTTGGTATTGCTGAGTGAATAACGCTTTTATCCTTCGACTCCTCGGTTGGATGAAAGCCAATATTTAACGAGACTTTCTTCCCGTTTCATTGTAAAGAAACCTCTCTGTTCTCTTGAGCCCTTCATATGGTCTAGTAATTGCAAAAGTAATATATATGCTTTACCGCAGTGTTATAGTAGATCTTGTTTACCTTTTTTTCACACCGTCACTCGTGCCATATTCGAGTGGATGTTTGCGATCAATGGCTAAAAATAATAATGTCTACGTACCGCGCTCTACCTAAACTTAACTTCCCAACATTAACACAGTATTAGTCTACATTGGAGCTCTGCACGGCACGCATACCAACACAGTATGCCGCATGAATTTATACGTCAATGTTTTGAATGATTTGATCCAAATGATCAGAGAGAAAGGTGGTTGTTCGAAGAGCATAAACACATACATCACACGTCTTTCTCACGGTTATGGCGGGAGATTTCTGCTGAGAATAGCAAGGGTAAGTGTTGTCTAGGGTCTAAAGATAGTCGTTGGTAAAAATGAACGTAGAACTATCAACGATTATGCTATTAAAAAGACTACGACAAAAAAAAAGTTATTGAATTGTACGAAAGCAGGTGTTGCCGAAGAGAATAATTCTGGAATCAGGTCAATGGGTATGGCAAATGACGTTCAAAAATAAAATCAAACTTGTCAACAATTATTTCAAATCGATTCAACATGTAATTCGTTAAAAAAGTCAATTGCAAGTGCAAACAAAACATCATCTCGGCGAACATGTCAGTATCATCGTGAAATTTTAGGCGAATTCAGTCTAGTTTGTTTCTATATTGGCAGGTCGGTTAATGATATGAGACGAAATAAAAATGAGTATTAAAAAGTGATTTGACAAACTCAAACTGTACAGTTACAAAGCAGCAAACGGGAATATACATCCATGGGGTCAGCAGGAAAGATTACAGGATATAGCATGCGTGTAAGGATACAGTTCCTTACGAATACACATTAATAGCGGCGGAGAAAAAACGACATCAAACATACCGCGAGAAAATAAGAAATCTTTAGCTAGCACTAATGCGTGATCAATTTCATGCAGCAAATCGGTTCCCGAGAAGGAACCATTATCCACAGCATCAGAATAAACTTCTGCATAGATACCATTGGTCGTACCGGGTTTCTGCTGAGCTTCGTCCAATGAGGTAGAAGTGTTGGTCTTTCGGTGGGTTATCGTATTAACGCTACTATCCATCGAGTTTTTCCTAATGCGTTGTTCGAACTGTTGACATTTATCACTGACGCTGACTAGCGGTTCGGAGGATGATTCATCATTCGGTACATAATTGATACTGTTATGGTCAACATATTCTCGATCAAGCGTGGAAGATACTTTTGAAGGTTGTGCTGCTGAAGGGGCAGTATTTTGTAGCTGTTTTTCTTGGTGTGTTGCAATGAGTGCTGCTACATTAACTTTGATTTCTGCAGAATTAATATCCTTCAATTTTTCCACATTCTCGCTGTCGGTTAACTCTCCAGCACGGGCAGCACCCTGTACATCATTCGTTTGGTTTCGAGACACAAATGAAATTTTTGTCGTTGCAAGAGGAATTCGTGATGGTGAATAGTTTCTCACTAATAGAACGCATTAAATAGGGAAAGAAAAATAGAATAAACATAACAAATTCTTTTGGTGATGAATGTTTTAGAATTTTTACTATTACTTTGATAAAAACTTTACTTTGAAATAACACAACATATTGGTTTTACAGATGTGGAATGTAAGATATTATCGTACTAACTATTTTTATTGTAATTATTTTACAGTGTTGCAATTTTATCGTTCGTTAACTGAATTTGGGTATCATTTGGGAATCGGGACTAAGCACTAGTTTACTGTAGGTAGGAGGTTTTCACGTACAAAATAATATAATGAGTATTTTATGAGAAGGTAAAGTAATGGGAAGTATTCGATTTCATTACAATGGGTAGTTAAATGTGTTCTAAAGCTTTTCACATAACAGAAAACATAATTCAAACACAAAGCCAGACAGAGATATTGTTGACCATTAGCAGAAAGAGGTTATAATGGGACGAACAACATTGTCGATCATTTGCGATAAGAGGATGATATGAGACGGAAGACACTCCACATAATAATTCCAACGCCGATTGGAACTAGACCGGACATCCAGCACCTACTAGAGCTGTTAGTTTCATCCTGTCGTTCCGCAGACTCACCGGTATGTGCAGGCTGTTGCTTCGTTGATGCATATGTATTGGAGGGCGCAGTTGTCGACTCAGACAGCTTCCGGTCTGCGATCGCTTCGCGTTGGCGGATTTCTCTAAACTCTTTAAACTCTGCCTCGATATTTTTCCGACTCGCAGTAGGTGTAGATGGTGCACTGGCAAATCCACCACCGTGTAATTTGATAACGTGGTTTGCCTCTTGTGCCGCAGCTTGCGAAGCCATTAATTCACGCACACGATCTTTAACTTTTTTGGTGAACGTTTCTTCACTATTTGTTGTTGGTTCAGCGCAAATGTGAGGTGCTGGAGGGGGAGGGGGAATGGGACCAGGGCTGGGAGTAAGGGTACTATTACATTCCCTTGAATTAGTGGCGAATGATCGTTGTAGATCGCGTCGCTCTCGTCGATCGTTGATTTTCACACTCCCACCTTTTACGCGATTTTCTGAATCAGTGCTAATCATCAGCGAATTATTGTGATGGGCAACGCTAGATCTTTCAATTGCAAAATCCTTCTGTTTCGAAACAAAATATTTGTTTCCAGGCTCAGCGTCCCTCGCTGATTCGGACTGTTGAGAAGGTACTGTGATTTGTTGTAATTCGCTTTCAAATCTTGCCGTTTCTATTTCCAGTTTGCGAAATTCTTCCTGTAACTCAGCGTCTTTCAAGCAGCTGATTTCTGTACGCATATTGCTAGTCTTTGCCTCCTGAAGCAATGAAGTGCAGGAATCTTTTGCGATATTGAACGATTCTGCATTCTCGTGAGAAAGCTTTGATATTTCTCCGTATGTACTGTTTGGATGTCTTACTGATGTATTGTTTATTCCAGTCTTACTCCTGACGGTTATGATTTCTTCACTCGTACCATGTGAATGTGAGGGTAACCGGACAATAGTTTCTTCATAACTGGCACACAATTTTGGGCCACCATGATCTTCACCGCGCTGTTCTATTTTTGGTTCACGGTCGGAGTTGCGCCCATAGTCCGCTTGGTTTCGTGTCAAGTCTGCTACTGTGCAATCACTCTGGGCTTGGATAACCGGGGAAGCTTGACACAAATTGTCTATCTTTCCTTGATGACGACTTTCCGATGAGCTCGCCGTGCTTCTTTCCTCCTGTATTAGTTTTAATAAAACACTTTGGTCATCGCAAGAACTGTTTAACAAATCCTGTCGTTCAGGTGATGTTACTGCATCGACACAATCTTCCGTACTAATTTGATTAGCATCTGCATGATCACTTTTACTAGAATGATCGCTACTATGAGTTTGAGCATTTTTCTCAATCGAACAAGACCCGGTCGTACTCGACGAAAGCGCTTCTACGGTCAGTGGAACTAGCTGCGCGTAGGGTAGTGTATCAGGTTTGCTTATTTCTGCCGAAACAGTCGGATGTTGACCCAGATTAGTCACATTTGCATTTTCGTATACCGGTGATGAAGGCAACGGGATTGCCGCTTTAGCCACAACCCGCGGTTGAGGAATAGGTGGTGGTGGGGGAGTGGCAGTTTTATGTTCCTTTTTCACAACAGTTGTCACAGTAGAGTTTTCCTCTGAGGGGTACATGTTTTTCTCAACCAGCGATGATGTTTCCGCGTCCGGAACACAATGATTCACCGTAGAATCGATGCCGAACTTTGATGCACGATCACAATCGATCGCCAAGAATGGCGGATCCTTCAAAGCCGTAATGGCTTTGTGATTATTACCGACGACAGCCGACGCGCAATCACGACCGACGACTACTACCGAGGAGCTACTAACTCCGAGCGATGACAAATTTTTAGCTGCAACTGTTGAATCGAGGTTAGCGCTCTCTAGAGTATTACTATACTCGCTCATATTCTGTACGGTATTATTAAAGGCCTTGAAGATGGTTCTCTCAGCATTGCCATGCTCGCCTAGAACATCACGAACACCACCACTTAGCGTACAATCATTAGAAATATCATCATCACGCCCTTGCTTTTGGTTTGGTTGAAAATTGGCAGGCTGCGCATGCGTTGCAGAATCTTCACTGTAGCTGAGAACGTCATCGTACTGCAAACACCGAATTCCCGAGATCGTAAGATTCTGCGTACAGTCGTTTGGCTCGCAGATTGGAGGACCAGTTGGTTGCTCGGCACCCATATGAACGATGAATTCTTCACATCCACGAGTATTTACTTGTTTTTGATCATTTTGCTCAGGTGTTTTTTCTCGATTCTCCGAATCTAAATCACTAAGATCATCCAGACTGCTTGAGTTTGATCCGATGTTGATCACTTCAGCTTGCATTATTTCATTATGGACCGTTTCCGTGGTGCATATGCTTCTGTACTCTGCCGGTGCCATGTCGCTCTCCCTGGTGTCTACTAGCATACATGTTGTTTGAATCTGGTGCTCTTTTTGTTCAAACCGAATTGTAGCATCCTGGTGCGGGATACCACGTCGTCGTTTTCTCTGCCGTCGGTGTTTGATAAACTGGCGCAGTGTATTTGCAGGATTAAATTTGGTTGATACATGCTCAACAGTGTTTTTGTCACCATTTGCTCCGTAGACCTCATTATTCACAGGCGATGGCCTAGCTGTTGGATCGTTTGCCGATTCGATGTGTGCATATTCACTGTCACTGCATTCGCTCAATTCTTCTTCTCGTATTACTTCTAGGCGTGAAGGGTGTGTTGAAAGAAGATCAAAATTATCACTGGTTGGATCACAAATGACATCGCACTGTCCTAAGAGTTTAGATTGGTTTCCTTCCATACTATCATCAGCAACGTCGTCGTTGTCGAGCTTGTCAATTGTTATCGATGGATGGTGATAATCTCTTGCAACAGTGAATGTTACGTTGTTACACTCTTGCTTTGATGTTGGCGATTCCACCCGATACTCAGAGCAATGCTGTGCATGTGGAGGACAATCCATGCTTTGACGGCTGTGCTGCAACTCAGCTGTTCTATCAGCCTTCAAAGCTGATGTTGATTCATAGTCGCTACTCGATTGACTACCACGGTTGCCACCGATACACGAACTGCACCTCATGTTTTCCTATTTAAAATGACACTTCTGCCTACTTACACGATCGCATTCTGCACTCGCATACAATCAACCGCGTTAGCGCTTTCGTATCTGTAACTTATCGTATCCCAGACTTAACCAATACACGATCGTTCTGAAGTTTACCACCACATATGCTTGGTAGTGTGATTTGCTGACACTCATTATCAATGTCACTGCCGTGAAGACAAGAGCGCCGAATCGTATCAAACGAATGTAAATGATGGACTTAGTTAGATAGAAGCAGTCTGATTAGTAAAACATGCTGCATGCTACGATGATCGAAAATTGCAAAATGATTTCACTAACACCACTGTCTGATAAGTATCGTTCACTTTGTTGTTGGTGACACCTAAAGTTTTATACAAAACGGGCCCTTTCCTGCTCCCAAAATAGAGAGGCATAGCAATACTTTTCCTTTACTATAGTATCGTATGTATGTTTATGGCAATCACTACGCATAACATTAAGCTATTGAAGCTCCAACACAGTTTTCCGGCACTCGTATTTGGTTCCTAGTGATTTCGTTGGAACGTGAATTGAATGCAAAGGTAATTTGGCTCTAAATCAATCAACCACGGCAATGGACTGTGTCTGTGTCTCTGCTCGTTTTGATAATACACCACCCGCAGTCAGTTCTGACCGAAGACTATACATGGTGGCACACTTTGTGTGTGTACTTCTCGGTGGAAATACTTATCTACTGATTTTTGGACAGTAGCACACCGTCAGAAAGTTTGAACAGCTGATCACAACATTCAGCAGCAACGTGTTTTACCATGAATATTTGTTTGAACAGATATTTATTACACAGTTTCTTCTTAAATTCAAACACGATCACGTGTTTTGAGTTGCAAATTTAAAAAAAATCAAACACTTGTAGTAGAATATAACCACACTCTGGCACTTCAGCAATCTCGTTTCTCATTTCGCTTCAACAACAACAACAACAAAAACAAAACATTGAGGAGCAATGTGGATTTCTAATTTCACGTTTGTGTTGTATCGTGCCTAATGTCACTCGAAACTGAGAATATGCTTCCGAATCTTGGCAAACGCAAACATCGAGAGTTTATTTCGCGTGCGCTCTTGACAGCCAGATCTTTTTGGCTACGAACTTTGCAAGTGACTGAAAAAGCAGAGATATAATACTAAAGGGGTGTATTTTCTCTTTCAAACTCCCCTTTTTCGATACCATACACTACCATTACGGACAAAAAAGATCGGCTTCACTGGCATGAATTATTATTCAAATTTAATTTACAGGTCTCACATAGCTTCACTGTCTATTAGGTGGTAGATATTTCACTGCATTTAAAAACAGACTAGTGTAAAGGAACTGTACAAACACAAATTAAATTCACAGTTTTATGTAGTTTTTTTTCCTTTCAAGCGTAACTTTTTTTCATCAAGAAACATATGTGCGTATGCCTCTTTCACTGTAGAAAACTTCGCTTAGAACATACGAGTTAACACATTTCAGGTTGTTATCAAAATTGCTGATAAGAAGCAACGTGTAACGATGTACACTAACACTCACACTCTCTTTGAATGTGCGTTGTTGTACACCTACGTGGAGAATATGAGAGAAATAGTAATGTTGACCAGTATTGTCGGGACACATTTGCCAAATACATCTAAGCAGAGCTTACATACTGTGCTATGCAGGTTCGATAAGAAATTCGAGTCACAAACGTTGGTCTACATTTCACGCGGGTGCTAACATTTTGTTAACCATCAAAACTGGCGTTCTTCATAAGCACAACAATTTGGTTTTAAATTTTATCTCAAGTAGATTGGGATCCAACGAAATTGAAGTGTATAAAATGATCAACACTCCCCAGTCCGCTTTGAACAGCTTGAAATCCATTAGGTTTATGAATGTTGTGTTTCCATCTGTTTATGATTTGTTTTTCAATGGCGTTTAAAAGGGGAAATGCTCGGTTCCTTCGGAGAAATTCAAATTACACAAGGTTCAAGATGGAACCAATACATTTGTATTTAATTATTGCAATACTTAAACTCTCAAATTGCACGTACCTGAAGGAACTCTTTTTGTAGCTTTCGAGGGTTGAGTATTTCGTTCTGGTTTGTTTGCTGCTGGAATGCCTGAAAAAGTTATATTAGGAATATTAAATGCTATGGTAGAAGGGCGTATTAATAAGTAAACTGAACTGAAGTGCTAGTTTCGCTAAGCAAATTGTTGTATTCTTGTTGCCTATATTTAGGCGCTTATGACCTGTACTCCACACAGAATTTGATCTCATTCGACATCGATGCCATAGTCAGATGTCAGAGACCAGAAAACGGGAGAAATACGTTAAGCAATAATTTCATTTTTAAAATTTAAACGAGTTATGGAACAAATCCGAATAGAATCTCTATGTTATGTTGAACAAGATAGTTGTTGTACACGAGCTGCGTTTGCATCATATTTTATATTCTACAGCCCCTTAAAACAAACACCTCAATTAGAACTCCGCAAACATCTCTACATCACCAGTCATCGATTTGGCGATGGTGTACCGTTCATTGTTAAGCATTACGTGAGAATGAAAAAAACTTGTTGACACAATGTTGAATAATCGTCAATAAGCAAGTGAAGTAAACTTGCGTACAAACGCGAATTTGTACTTATGCTTAACAATCTACCAGTTCAATCGCCATGTATTGTATGTTTGGCATCCCTAATGACATCACTTGAAATCACACACATAGGCAGTTTTTTGTACACACTAACACGTTCGCCACAGATTTTAAATAGTGTTCACCAGGCTAAATTACATCTGATCTATGATTTGTATCTATTTGTTCGCTTTGCAGTTCCATACACGCGGTTGTAATAAAACACAAACACGAACACACACTGCTTGTTGGTTATCACAACTATTATTCACGGCTCATCAGTTTTGTAGAACTTTTTTCTGTTAGCATTATTCCGTCCACAATTGACATTAGTTAGCGATCATTAAATGTTCCGTAGTGCGAATAGTATAATACAGATCTTGTTGATGTATGTACACATGTCGATGCTTTTGCGGTTGCTTGGCAATGGTGAACTTTGTGCTTGTTTTATTATCTGTACCAAAGCCAAGTAAGAACATCGTTTCATAATTTCATCACCGTACATCGGTGATTGGTTTTAGATTTCCTAAACGATCATCGATCTAGCTTGAAATTCAATCGAATACACAACGCTTACTCACAACGTTAGTAAACCGGCATCGTTAACCTTTTTTGATTTTCTTACGAGCTATATTTCCATTATCGAACTGACGAAGGTCGCAGGTTTGCTTGTGTGCTGATATGCAAATAAGTTTAAATTATTTGATTGTTTATTTTCTTTTTCGATGGATAGCGATGGTCCCACTTGATTTAAACCGGTTCTAATGGTGAAAATTATAGTGTTACCACAGTAGAAAAAACACTATAGCGATCAAGTTAAGCTATTTTTTCAGAATGGAAGTTTCGGCAACAACGAGCACAACAACTAGCTCAACAAAAACCAGACTCAATGATTATTCCGCTACGTGGAAAATTAACTTCGATGATCCCGAAAACAGAGTCCAATCCTGACGATCGTTAGGCAACAAAGATGAACAAGAACTACCTTGTATTGTCGTACCGGAAATGATGAGATCTGTATTTCACGATGCTTTGAATAAGCCTTGCTTGTGTATGTACGACCGAAGAAACTGTTAGAATGAAACACAGTCGTATGCAAACAAAAGTGAACCCGAATAATGGAATGTGAAGTTCCGTTAATTTAAGCAAAAAAAGTTTGATAGCAGTTACGATTAACTCTGCCTGTTACAGTTCACTATTCCGATGTCGTTGTGATGATCTGAGGAACACTTTTATATTGTGGTTGGGAAATCTTTTGCAATATAACTGGAAATATTGGGTCGCAGGTTCGCGTTCGACGGACGAAGCGGCTCGTAACACTCTCGGCGGTATTGGACGGACGGTCTGAACTTTATCGTTCAAGCTGTAACGCGATACTGTGCGCGACTGGTTTCATCGTCAACATCATCGTTGTCGAGGCACGCTGATCGTGATGTGGTGCTAGATGGCATGGTCTCTCTGTGTTGAATGCTGCTGTTTGTTGTTGTCGCTCCACCACCCAATGCCTTCTCCGAGGCTCGTTACTTGACTCCCCCAGTTATTTGACCGATTCGGGTTCTGCTGGGTTTAGGAAGGGATACGCGTGTACAGAACGGGCGGGCCGCGCTCTATCGCACACATTCACACAGGGTTACCAATGATTGTTAATGACTTTGCAGTGGAGGCTTCGACGATTTGTTGTATACCAACACATATGCCACAAAGTATTACTAAAAATAATGTTCTGGATGAAACAAACTTGATATGATCGAATTGTACTTTTTGTTCGAACATTTCATTACTTTAAAGCTTGCCATTAATTACAGCAATAATAAGAATAAGAAGAACAATATTATCAAAAAAAGTACTGAAAACTTAAAAAAGGAAAGCGAAAAGCGAGTTTTTTTTAAAATAAATAGTACATACGAACATCCATTTGTTTCTAATGAACATCCAGATATTGTTTGGCAATTTCTATCACGGCTGTCGTAGATCTGGCACTTTTTATGTCACAACTTAAGTTAAAGGTTGCTTGCATGTATGCACGACCTCGTTATACGCTGCAGACTAGAGGAATCTGCTTGATGGAGTTTAAGTTATGCTTGGACTCCGGTTATGCAGTGCAGTGTCGCGAAAGGCGGGGAGCCCAGCCTAAAGAGCGTGGTGTGATTGCCGTGATGATGTTAATTAAGTAAACGCACACACACACACACACACACACACACACACACACACACACACACACGCATGCATGCATCTTGAATACGGAGCAAGGGGCAGGGTTTAAACGCCGAAAAGCGAGAGCATGGTGCTGGTTGCAGAGAGCATGCATGGAATGACTTCTCTTCGGTGCGACAAAGCGAACGATCGCATCGATTGTAGCACCATAGCATACTTTT
>KB697092.1:0-10691 GCA_000349165.1 Anopheles christyi | reverse complement strand
ATCACACTATCATCTATTTGGCAAACTTTATTCACCGACCTTCACAACGAGCACCGTGTGACATCAACATCTTAGTTTCGCGCACAACACATACACACATATACAAATACACCCACAGCAGCTGTTTTGGCGCCCAAGGCAAGGCGTAAAGATGATGAGCCTATACCACGTGCGACGTGGCTGATTAATGTCGACACATTCGGACAATTTTGGCACTGTTTCAACGACACCGACACACGGCGGCAGCAACTGTCACGTTTTTTCGCGGATGCATCATGCACACGAACATCACCAGCAGCAGCAACAAGGACAACAACAAAATTGCCTAAAATCGTTGAATGGTTTGATAGCAAAAAACCTACAGGTTGGTCCACATTTTTCACAACAACTTTTGCTTCTCTTTTTTTTTTTTTTGGTGCACAGCTATTTGGCAACAACGTTTCCACGAACGGTTGGCAACAAATGGAATGTACGCTCATGCACTAATGATAAAACATCCTTTTCTATTCGATCGAGAGACCGTGAATTGCACCAAATGCACCGGGGATGCACTGCCGAAACACGTAAAACACGTCCGATCGACACGGAAGCTGCTGAGAGACTCACGAAGGCTGCATACGCGAAGCCATAGCATGAGTGTATTGCAAATAAGGGGTAAATTGAGAGAGAACCAAACTTCGGTTTGTGCTCTCGATTTTTGTAGTCTATCCCCCTATGCGCTCTTGGTAACGCGAGGCGGCAATTACAGGATTTTTTTTTGCTAATATATTGCATTTGATGAAAACACTTTAATCAAATAAGTATTTGTTGTTTTGAAAAAGATAAGTAAGAAATTTTCAATATAAGTTATAAGTTATTTATATCAATATTTACTGCTAGTCAAGTTTACAACAGTTTCCGTATGAATCCGTACTGTGCGAAAAGGCTTCTTCGTATTAAAACAAAAGTGTTTTCATAATGTTTGAAACAATAGTGCATTGTTTGAACAACTTTGACTCGCATATCTCCTATTAAAAGCTATGCGAATTTTTGTCTAAATTTATATCCTGTTCAATTTATTTTCTAAATTATTACATATAATAAATATTTAAAACTACGCGTAAATAGTATTTTCACTTGTTTCAGCACCAAGTCTTATTTCTAAAACAGCTTATCCAAATATTATGACTTTCTCGACCATGGTGGACTAAAGTAACCGAGGATTTCTCATTTTATTCAAGTTCTCTCTCATATTTATGCTCTTACAGCATATCCGCTCTTACTCCCGGGAAAATGAGACACAGCATGATGTTGAACTGAAGGGAGGGAATTGAAGCGTTTCGGCACTCACAGGGCCTGAAGCGTTTCCTCGCTTACTCACACATGTATGCAATAAGTATGTGTAAACACATTGCAAAATCATACATCAGCATGCATTTGTTTACGATTGTTTCGAAGATGATTTTTGTTTCGTATTCAAATTAGGAACATTTTTAAATTTACTAGACACGATGATAAAGCTCTGATATTCAAACAATGTTATTATAGCATAAGAAACTCGCTCCATAAAGTTTGGTCTATTTCTTACCCAACGCGAGATAATACTGGTTAGAGGCAAGCAATAACAACAAGTGGAATATTATTTATCCGCAAATGTGAGAGATAGAATTACAAACACAAAACATAGATAATACCATGAATATTCCAAATAACCTAGTAAAATTCATGTAGAATCCAGATATCCAGCATCCAACATTGTGGTGCTCTACTAGACTTGCTCTTGAACAATTCTTCCCGGCTTATCTATTTCACCGGCTGACCTTTCCGAAGACCCAAAAGCCAATCACCGCACACACTGACTCACGAACCGGTTTCCGGCACGATGATGCTTCTTGCCAGCCTTCCCCAAACAGAAACTACAAGCATCAGATACACTTAGCGCCACAGCCACACAAACAAACTGCATCGTGCAGTGAGTTTACATTCCAATACAAAAAGCGTGGAATAAAGTCTGGAAGAAGTACATTAAAATGAAACCACAGCACCAGTGCCATAGCGATGCAGAAACCGGGTATCGAACGTTCAGTTCATTACCATATCTGGAAGCTCGATAGTGCTTCGCCTACGAACGAATACCTCACGGAATGAACGCTAGAACGGCGGTGGCTGTCTTCATCCACGGGTGAAAGAGCCCAATTCCGTCCGAATGGCAACATTAAGCATCACGATCATACTAACTAGCTTTTACACGCTGTGCCACGCTTGTTGGTGGTTTTTCGGGAAAGGGAAAGGTTGGCAGACGGCTCGTTTCGAGATGTCAGGTCCTTGGAAAGCGATAGGCGTGGGTCGCTCTGCTAGCAAACGTGGACACTGAATGCTATCTTTTGTAGCCACCCTTGGTGGGTAGTGGGTCTCTTCTTGAAGATTTCTTTTCCGGCTCAGCAGCGGCTAGTGTGCAGCGTTCGTGTGAGGCATAAAGGAAATGTTAAGATTCCGTCGTTAGCAAATGGATGAAGTGTTGCATTTTACCATTTAACCCGCAAACGGTCTTTCTTATTCAAAGTTTGAAGGGCATACCGCCCACGAAAGGAAATATTTTTCTTTAATACTTGTGGTATATGCGATTAACAACTGGGCGGCTGATAATACAGTGAGAGACCGAGAAGTTAATCTTTTAGCTTAAGCGGACATAGCGTTTTTCTACTTGTGTACAATCAATCAAGAGCAGCAAAGTATTATTAGTAGGTGTAAATATTTAAGACACTTACAGTTCATCGCTCACAGTTCAAACACAATAAATTACACATCAAAACGTACCTGAAATGATAGAAAAAGAACAATATTACACAAATATGTTTAAAATAAAATACCTTAAAGTAAACCATCTATTTACCAAATACTCAACAAACAACCCTTAAAACGCAGTATCCCTTTCATTTGTTTAAATGTCCGTACAGAATTACTTCCCATTCTCCTCAAGACCTTTTGGAACTGTGAGCGTTCTAGAGATATTTCATGCCTAATTACACTGATAAATTGGACCAGACAGTTCACCTCAAGAATGACCCAGTGGAAGACACTAACAATCCTTCGAGTAAAACCTGCACCCTTCAGCAACAAAACCCGAAAAAAAGGGTTAACTAGCAGATTCCGTGCAATTCAGGGGCGTTTCCTTTTGGTCATTTCGGTGCCACAGTGGTTAATCAAATTTAAATAATTACGCCTTTTCGTCCATCCGATCGCATGGTGGCAGTACTTCTCAGGCGCAGAAGCTACCTGTATTGCCTCTCACATCGGACGACGCTGGTGAAAGAAAGCGACCCATCATTCGCGTCACTCGTTAATTCGCGTAATTAATCTCGCTGACGATTCATAATTTATCTCCATTTTGTTCGCTCGCTACACGTTATCGGTCGAATTTGAAGCCCCTTTAGTAGAGCCCGGGCGCGTGTGTGTATCACAATTCGTCTCAGCTGATGGGTGCATAAAATATTAACTATCATAATCAGACGCAATAACGGGTCAATCTCCAACCATCGAAAAGTGGAACAAATTGACGCGCGAATATTGTGGTAACTTTATTATGAAGTTTTTCTTCAACGCAGTACCTCTTCAGAGCCCGATGACGCCCCTACGAGTGATATGACGTAAGCACTGCCAGCAATAAACCGTGGCACATTATTACGAGACGAAAAAGATAAGAACGGGTAACAAAACGTGTTCGGGGTGTGATGGCGGCACCGGCACAACATAAACGAAGATAGCAATGCAGCAAAGCAGTGCATAATAACAAGGTAACATGAAAGTAGAAATGCAGCACACAACAGAAAAAAACGACTCCACACGTTGGACTGAGAAAGATTAAAGCATAGGAAACGATGGTGCTATGCTTCGGTGGCAGTAATAAAAGAGTACGAAGAGGTACACAGATTGTACTAGAGTAGCGCACTGATGCATTTGTTGGAGAGTTGGAGAGTTGTGGGCGAGTTCGGAAGCAACCCCCTGTTTGCACTAGACCAGATAAGAACGGGCCGTGCTCGTACGTGCGTGTAATAAACCGAACGCACCACTAATGAGTTAAGTTGAGGGAAAGCCTGAAGTAGAACATATTTTAACCGAGGAACATGCTTAAACGAGAATTTATTAGCCAGAACCATTCTTGCAAAGAAACACAAGATTGCTTCTTCTGCGTGTGGGATGATGCAAGGGGAAAAAAAGAGGAAAAATACCCTGAAAAACCCAAGATAATCTAGCTCGATGGAGATAGTTTTGCTTGCCCCAAAAAGGGGGAGGAAGAAAAACTACGCAAGCAGAAGGATAATTGCTTTCCAATCTACCAAGGGGAAGAACTTTTGCTTGGCAAAGTTTGGTCTATCGATTTGTGAATAATAATAAAAGCAGATCTTGGATGTTTGGACAACGAGAGAATAGTGAAGAGCTTCGAACTTTATGAGTATGAGAGAAAGTTTTTCGAAAAATCAATAGCTATTAATAAAAATAAAGCAAGGCTCATTTGAAATTGGCCGTACAGCAAAGCGAGGAAACAAAACATCGAAAAGGATATTATAACATCACACACTGTTTTTCCATTCCTGATCGGAAACATATTCTCTATGAAAGCCTGCGCAAAGTGTGTGATTGATCGCAATCGATACACAGTTGTAACCGTACCGAAACAGTCAAGAATAAAACAAACTTCCCTAGTGCGGTGCTGCATACATCATCGTTCGGCACGTCATTTGCTTCTAAATTTGGTTGTTAATTGCGTCGACCTATTTTGATTTGTTTGATGTCATTGTTTTTTTTTTCGTTGCTCAGTTTCAGTTCTTTCCCATCCTTTAGCTCTGAAACCCTTTTTGCACGCGAAAAGGGGTTGCATAAAATTGCATACCTCTTCTCGCGAAGATGCTTATCGAAGATGGTGGCTGCAATTGAGATCGAACGATACCGGGCAATAATCGAAATCAATTAGTTCCAAATTGATGTACAAACAGTAATTTCATCCCTGGGATGACACATACCTTTCAGTTTTGGAAGAGATTATTCCTTGCATGAAACGACGGCAATGGGTAAGAGCTACAACAAAATGTAACCCGTTCGGGATGCAATCCAAAATAGGCAATAAAAAAAAAGCGCATACGATGCGGGGAATACATAACCCAAGGGAAAAATCTCATTGTTCAGCAAAAACTGGCCGCCTTTTTTATGATACGGTTGCTATTTTTACTGTTGCAACCGTTGTTTCAAGGGATGTGCGCTTAAACGCGAGCGAAATGAAGCTATCGATTGACCCAATTCGGTAAGAACGGTAAGAAACCAAAAAAACGGTCCAAAAAGGGTTAACTGATCCAGACGATCTCGCGAAATCGTCCTTCGCAACCCCTTGAAAAGCCCGGGTGAATGTGCTTCATTCGCACCGAAGAAGGACCAACTCCAAGACGAACTTTAGTCAAGGACCATTGGCTTGTTGTTTTTTAACCTTCGCCGTTAGGTGTAAAAACATAATTTCACGCACATTTGCAAGCCGATAGGTGAGTTTTTTTTTTGTTGAACGGGAATGTAGTACATTACTTCAAGAAGGTTAGACCGTTCGGGCTGGTTCTAAGACATTGCCAGGTAGGTAGTTCCAGGTATTACAGAACACTGCCTGTAATATACGCACCTTCTTATTGATGGGCATGAAATTTTATTGAAGTTTTGTTGACATTTATGTGAATTTATTTACTTTTATAAAATTGCAACAAGACGCAAAGCCTTGCGTACCGTCGAGGTTGAGCTTTGGCGCTACATTCGCTCACTCCTCCCAGCGTTCGACCTCGGTAGCGAATCCCGCTAACCTTATTCCGATACAGAAGTGGCCATAAAGTGTCAAAACCGATCGATTCCACCGGAACCGAAACGGATGGTATCGTAAATTTGGGACAGTTGGTACACGACGGAATGATAATGATGATGCTTCTTCGCTAACTGACACGCCACTAGCATTTTGATGCGGAAAAGACGTCACGCTCATCCAACGTTGTGCGCAAGAGAGTTTAGCACTTTTTACGATGCCACCACACCATCGGCAGGATGGTCTATTGGGTCGACATCTTCTTTCGACGCCGGTGTCAGAGAATCGAGCGGAGGAATTGCACGAGTCGTAAACATTTGTGATTTATATAGCAGCTCTTTGCTAGCATGCCGAGCATGGAAGATTCGCACACGCGGCCAGTACTAGACAGTGACTGAATGGCATTCCGTTTATTTGCATTCTTACTATCACCTTTACCACCGAACTCGTCCTAACACCCGTTTGGCGATCGAGTAAAGCTTATGAGAATGTCGATAGTAATATGACTGCGTATCGTTTCACGACTCTCTAGCAATTCGGTAGCTTCTGACTGGAGGGCCGTTGACCCAGTTTTAGAAGCCATGAGAAGCCAGACGGATAAGCCGGCAGCGTCATACTGTAACATACATAGTCGTAATTCACCGCAATTCTACTCTTTCCCTTTGGGCATGAAAGAACATCAGGAAATTGGTTTCGAAAGCTGCGTTAAGGGGTTGTTGTTTTTTACGGTTTAAAATTTGGACAGTTTTCTGCACCATCGGGAGATAATGTCACATCTACCAGTGTGATTGTTGTGTTATTCTGGATAGGAATTTCCATATGCAAACGGTGTTGCAAAAGGTCGCATTGCAATCGATCTAAAGGGTTAGCGCCATCGGGATCGTCATCAAGTCGGGTGAGCAGAGAAAGGTGCAAAATTTATGACTAGGATCGGTTCGTTTATGTTAACTTTTACTGCTAATTATAGGGGCAGTATGTTGTTGGGATTTAATCTTTATGGTAATCGAAGACGTAGATCACTCAAGAGCATTATCAAAGTGTTAATGTAATTTAAAAGAGAAGGACAATTTGAACCCCTTCCCCAAGCTTCTTCAGTGCAATAATTAAACATAAGAGCCTCTCAGGAAATTGGCAAAAATGGAGTTATATTTTTTATAGGATCCAGACAGAAATAGAAATACAACTTCAAAACATTGACTTCGAAGAGATTATTTTTGTTGGAATAGATACGATACAACATCAGAAAATAGTGAGAGTCATTAAAATGGCTTGAAAATTAAGGTGCAAAATTACAAATTATAATAAATTATCAATCTTTTCGATCAGATCTTTCATAAAATATTTCATTCAAATGCGTAGTAGTACTAACAGTTATTCTCCACATAAATCTTCCCCTTTCAGGTATTTAGTTGAAGTAGAGATTTACCTAGCGCGAGACTACGATATCCAAACCCCCCTTTTATAAAAGCAACGAAACATAGCGACTTAACATGACACAAGATTACGCTCTCTGCGCCCGTGCGTGACGTTTTTAACAAGAAATCTATGCACGTGCGTGTGCGCACTGAGGCCTAGTTCCGGAGTAGGCTGTGTTAGAGAGCACGCGACGCCGTTGTGTCATCGTCATCTTCAGAAAACGTTCCTAGTGGGGAGACCTGTTTCTTAACACTCCCGCTTGACGTCCTCGCTCGCCCTTTGAGCAAAGGTATGTTCAAGTCTGTATAAGCGATAGACAGGGAGGTCATGAATGCGTACGCGGCCTTCCGGGTGCAGAGGTCGGCAGTACCATGATACGACCGGCCCGTGCGTGGGACCATCTGCTGGCTTATCTTTAGTTCGTTATCGCCGGGGTTCGTTGTTGCATGCACGTTTGGGCGATGTAGTGGTGTGCGCACCTTCCGTACAGATTAATCATAAATGCAAGACATGCGGGGCGTTTCGGCGCTGTCTTGTGGCAACAATCAAACAAACAAGCAAGCAGCATAATGGTGGAGATGTATTCCAACCTCTCGAACCAGGAAGCAACATCGAGTCAAGCGATGGCAGCAAAACAATCAACCCCGGCTAGAGGTATCAACCTGACAGGAACGGGTTTATTCAACGCTAACGCCTCCCGTCTGCGTCTGCTTTCTCCGAAAAATGGGATCTAATGCCTGCAAAGCAAAGCCGGAGCCAAGAAAAATGCAAGAGTCTCCTATCGATAGTCACGAATTCTTGAAGCCATGCCAAAACATTCGCACGAATACTTGGCTAATTAACGGGGCACGCGAAATAACTGAACATACCCGTGCGGCTGGATGCCTCATTGCAGTTCGTGCAGCCCGCGAGAGTCGTCCGCGCATTGTCAGTAGCCGCACCACCACCAGAGCACACAACTCCACATGTTTAATCGGTGTTTTGGGAAGCATCGGAGAGCAATACTTTACCTCGAAACCGGTTTGCGATGTGCGAGATTTGCAGTGGTAAAAGCGGAAGCTATTGCCGTTTCTATTGTTGCCTACGATTGTTCCCTGGAGAGAACAATAGTGCAGTAGGGAAACAGTGTGTGCTAGCTGGTATGGCCGGGACTACTAATCGCATTTGGTTTGAGGTTAGCCGACCGCGTGAAAATTTACGATGCCTCACCGATAGCATAAAACCTCTTGTGGTGCCAAGTGGGTGTTCATAAAACACTCTATTACGCGAGCACATGAAAGTTCAGCCGGGTGGTAGGTAAGGTGATATGATTAATGTTTCTATGTTTGCCCCTAATCCAGGAAACACAGCGACCGCCGCATAGATACCGCCTTTAGCTACTACCTTGCCTGGCGGTGGCAACTTCTTGTGCACGCGAATAGGCATGGACAATGTGCGTTTGTTGCTGAGTTGTGCGCGACGAAAAGAGATTAGTTTGCATAATTTATGATGGCTTTATTTAAAATGTATGAACTGAGCCGATGAGCCTGATTTTGAGAAGAAAGGCTAATGTAACGTTTTTTAAATCATTTTTGTAAAATTTTGAGCATATCTTCAAATTTCGATTAAATTATAAAATATTAAATTTGATTCAATCTCTTTGTCGTATATTTCCTTCACTGAAAATCATAAATAACACCTGGTTAACGTAAAATGAGCCTTTTATC
Source organism: Anopheles christyi (assembly GCA_000349165.1). Lineage (NCBI taxonomy): Eukaryota > Metazoa > Arthropoda > Insecta > Diptera > Culicidae > Anopheles > Anopheles christyi. Next base: position 1,757 of record KB697092.1, on the reverse strand, counting down.
TTGACAAATGTCCATCATTACCTAATCTTGTGATCTAAATTGTAATGAGTACAACATATTACTTTTTAAATGATTACAACTTCATTAACTACTTACGCGCTGCCATCCCGGCACGAAAAGGGTTCACCCCGGATGTACTTATTTTGTAGTTTTCAAAGTGCGCTAGTTCGGTGATCAAAATCATACTTTTAATCGCCCACCGGATATTGCGTTTGCGTGACCATACTTAATCAAAATCGAATATGCCACCGTGAGAGACGTCCCTCGGGCTCGTCGTCGAAATTTAAAAAAAATAAAATCCCTTTCCCCCTCTTTCCAGTGTGGAAAGACTGGAATGGATCATTAAAATATAATTCGTTGCATACACACATCAACTGTCAAACTGCATCACGGTGGTCAAAAGCCGTTCACTGTGTGTGATCTAGGAGCGCTAGGCCTGTGGTGCAGTTTTGTTTTTGTCTCAAACAGAAATGAAACACACACAGTTCACCATAAATGGAGACAGTGCCGCCAGGTGCTGGTGTAGCGCGGACTGACCAATACCCGGATGACCGGCACCACACGCCTGTGTGTGTTTGCCCGTTCGCCCGTCCTATTCAACCGTATCCCAATAAACTAATGAGCCCTTCGGGCGATATTCCTCCATTCCCATTTTTTCCATTCCCCTTGCTGCAGTGCAGCATATCATCACCGCTCAAGGTGTACGGGATAGCATATCGGTAACGGTTTTTCTCGCGAATACAGGACATGTTGTTTTTGTTGTTGTTGGTCTATGAAAATGGTGGTTATAGCAATCCGTTGTGGTGGTTCGGTGAAAGTGAAATGAAAATATTTGGACAATCGGTTTGACCGGTCAGTTTAAACCGACCGAGGGGGGGTGAGTTTGTTAAACCCATTGATTTGGTTTGGCTTACACACACGCACGCACAACTGAAAGGGATGAAGGATTCTGTTTGATCCCGGGTGCAGATAATTATTCTTCACCGCAGGATGGCAGCAAAATTGCCATATCATGCTAACGTGTGCCATAATTGAGTGGACCATTGGAGAAAGGACGGTAAAAGTCGGGAAGTGAGCAGCGCGGTCGGTATAAGCTGACGCGTGCAAACGGTCACTTTTGCACCATCGATCTCCCTGTGTCAGAGTGGTAGGATATTTCCTTGTCTCTGCCGGATACCGGAGGTAAAGCATCGTTTTCCGAAAGGGAAAACTAAATTTTCTAACGAATTTTCAAACAAAAACAAAAAAAGAGCAAACACTGACATGCAGTTTTAAGCCGTTAAAATGTATGCTGGTTTGCGGTGATCGTAAATTTGCTTCCTCTCTCCCCGACAAAGGCCAAATAAATTCGCCAACATGACCTACATTCGCATGCCGGTAGATCAGGGTAGTTTTATTGTTTGCTATGTTTATTTGTATGAATCAACAAATCAGGAAAGAAGAGCTAATAAAATCACGTAAATTCCCAAAAACCGGTAGCAAACAAATTTTGCAACCCCCCGTAGACTATAAGTCACAGTTTCGTCGAAAATAATAACAAGTTTTGGATTGCATTAATGCTCGTGCAGCATTAATACAGTCAACTAGTGCCTATCGAACTAAAGAATTATAATTATACCGGTCCAGTTCTGACTGTTTGCCGCTAATCTGTCCACATCTGCACGAGCCGCGATTTAACTGATTATATGCAGCCCTGCATTAACGTGCGTATCAAAAGCAACCGTAGCATATATGCAATTATGCAACCAAAAAAAAAA
>KB697091.1:0-10709 GCA_000349165.1 Anopheles christyi | reverse complement strand
AGTTCTATTTTAGTTTGATGTGTTTATTATCTGTGAAATGAATATAAGATCAATGTGTTTTGAAACAGAATAATAATACCGTTTACTAAACATAAACATAAACTAAACCGGGCAGCCCGGTGGCCTAATGGATGACGCGCCGGCTCCTGTCAAGGACGGACGTAGTTCAATTCTCATCCGGACTGTCCCCCTGTAGCAAGGTCTGACTATCCGGCTACGTGGTAAAACATAAGCATAGAAAGCCTGTATAAGGCCGGCATGACCTCGTAGGTCGTTTACGCCAAGCAAGAAGACTAAACATCACTTGAAGATAGTGCTTAGAGTAATAATAAAGACTCAGCTTTACGTAAATGTGATCAAATAATTATGTAAAAACCATAAAAATTTTAACAATAATTTATTCCCGACAGTCCCGTACTATATACGTTAAATGCATCGTTGAACAACATAGTTGTCATGGGATCTACAATCGTACGCACTGAGTTCCCTGTAACTATCAGCTTATGGAATAACGGGACGTCTACCATTCTATGGGATAACCAATATATCACTGTTTAGCAAGGTAAACCTACATTAACAAAAAATATTTCGTAACAAGGTACAAAAAGAAAGAAAATGAAGCAAAATAAAAAAAGTACTTATGTAACAACATATTGAGTATGCATCATTTTGACATGAACAAAATAATCGTCATAGGGTTTTTCAAATGATGAAAAACTTCAGCGACTCTCAAAACAAATGCAGCAGATAGATGACAGTACAATCGCCTCGATGACATAAGTAATATTATAAGTATTGGTTTTAATTGGTTAACCTGTTGGTGACAGTGTAAAATAAACATCCTGATGATAATTTTTAAATAAGCAAATACCTTAATTTTCTTCAGTTGTGTCGCAACGTCTCGATTAAATGACTTTATACACGAAAATCGTCCTTAGAATACAGGTATTTTGGAGTATAGATTTTGGATTTCAAATCAAAACCATAACATTAGAACCAATCCTACAAAATACGTAAGTCTAAATAATAAAAACAATTAAGCTCAAAGAACAAAGCTTATTTTTGAAGATGGTTAAGCTATTTGAGAGGATGACATACATGAAGCGCATTACAAACGGAAACTGGAACGTTCCGAAAGAAAACAAAATATTTCAATTGATTGTATATGTAGACAAATAAAAAAAAGTGCTAACACTAATAATACTATTTCTTTACGTACGGTACGTTATTTTTTCAAATATATCATACATTATACATACATGCATCAAGAGCGCCAGCATTCAAAACAGTGAAGTAGGGGATTTAATTGAATTATTATGCTTTGTAGGTGAATTGTTGACACCTGTTTATGTTTCAGAACTTGCTTACGTCATAAATTTTATTATGGCAACAGAAGCAATGGTCGTACCGTTAAAATGACTTTGACCTTGACACATCATTGACACTTGAGGAAAATAATAATGTAGAAGACTTCTGCGGTTTCATGTTGAGCAAGCTCTCCAGGAGGTAACATAACAAGGATCACCGGTAATATTTTTGAAAATATGCTATTGTTTTAGAAAAAGTGCAGTTTAAAATCTTATAACAAATATCGTTTACTTGTTTCAATTTGAAAGAGTTAGCGCCCACATTCTTGGAACATTAGATCATTTATTGGAACATTAGATCATTTGGTGGCTCTTCCACTTAACCAACCAAAAGAAACAAAACATTACGACTAAACAATGTCTTTTTTTTTTCAGAACGAAACACAATTTCTTATTTGAACTGGTACAATTGAAAAAAAAATACATTTTTTTGTTTAATTGTTTAAAAAACTACACGAGTTCTAAACAAGCTGTAAGCCATAACAGTGATAAAATGGTGAATAAACGAATCGAGGGAAATGCGCGCATAGCGTGAGCGTTTTTTTTTCTTCTTCCGGAATACGAGAATCATCGGAAAAACGAAAAACGACTTGCGTAGGAAAATGGGAAAATGAAAATGCGTGGGTGACAGATTCATCAATCAAACGACGAATGATAAATGAAGGGCTATCAAGCATTGTATACATTTTAAGTGTATCTTACGATGTCCATGTCTTTCTTTTTTAACGAAATGGTCATTTTTAGAAGGAAAATGGTGGAATGTATTGAGATAAACTTTATTGTTTGTTTTGTTGATGTATTATGTTACTTCTGCATACTACATTGCAAAATTTGGGGTTAGATACCTTCGCAAAGATGGCAGTTGACAACGATTTAAGGAATTTTAATGTGTGGTTTAGTCTACTTTATTAATGATTTGAAATGGCCTGTTTTGAAAAGATGCTTATCATTCAAACATAAAATAATGTTCCTAAACGCTGTCATAGCTTTAAACTGCTTGAAAATTGTGTCCAGTTTCACTTTAATTGAACTGTAAGTTTGTAAAATTCACATACCACCAACATCGAGCACTGCGCAAGGTATACCCATTAAGACTTCGCTTCGTTTTCCATTAGCTATATTACATTTTTCTAAACCCTGTAATGCACTTTTGTTTTTTGCCAACATTTTCTCAATCCGGTATGCATGAGACCTGCGCTGATACTTGCTTAACACTATAACTACCACAATAGTCATTTTGGGAGAAATGTTTTATTGGGGAAAATAAAACGCTTTATGATAAAAGTTCGTATGATTACGTATTACTATATCCTAAATGTGAACTACAAAAAACAGAAAAAGCTAAATGAAAAGCAAGTAAGTGCATACCATATTATCATCATGTCGTTTAAAAGCGCTTGAAACAATTGGTGGTTCTAGTGTTAAAAGGGAACCGTAGAGAGCTACGTTACATGGCCCATTACAGAATTTACATACCCTGTGGCAAAAGTAGATGATTTGTTATTTTGGGTTTTTTTTTTGTTATTACAGGAATAAAGTTTGAGAAGAATATGGAACTGCTGGGTATTTTTATTTTGTTTCGCTTATGCAGTTTTTGTACTCTTTATTTTTATAGTACACATATGTTTATAATGACTCCACTGTTTCGTAAAATAAATGACTATAATTGTTTATTACCGATTGAAAGGATGTGTTTTAAATGGTAATATAATTCACCGTTTAACTCAAATTTCACACGTCTAACGAAGCTAATATAACCTGAGCACAATTATATTGAAATCCCAAAACACCACGTCTTTGGGTTAACACGTAAACACAAACAAATCTATAACTAAGTAGTAATTTAACCACTTGGTTGACACGTTGATTTCGAGGCAATTTTGCAACTTAATTTTAATCTTTGACAAGTTCACGACATCACATGTTATAAAACAATAATCTAAGAAAGCTTCAAAATCATACAACTGCTAGACATTTTCGAGTATGTTTCGATAATCGCGATTTTATAAAAACTTCCCGTTAGAAATTGTTCATTTTGTAAAACGGCTACGTCAGACACGATAGTTTATAAAAAAAAAACATTGCAAGAGGTGTCAGTGGCTCGTGATGTAATAAACCATTCTTCACCGACCAGAAGGCAAAACGAGCACAACATATAAATAAATAAATCGGCAGCACTTTAGCTAAATGAGTTTCGTATTAAATTTAACGATGTGGCAGTTTTTCAAAACATGACGCTTAAAAAAATTGAAGGCAATCGACCAGACTTTCAGTCAATGGCCACCACCACCAGCACAACATGGCGTGTAGCCTGAGGATTCAATAATAACAGAAAACCAGATTGTAGTCATCGTCTTTGCATCCATCGACAGTATCATCTGCCACATCGCTCAAGTATGTCTGCAATTTTTGTCAATGGGTTAAGCACGAAAAGTGATATTTTGGACGATTTGGTGTATTTCTTCTACTTACAGTGTGCACGTCAAACATATTCTGCATACCAGTAGTATAAAAATCAATACAAGTTGATAGTTAAAAACTAGAGCGAAAAAATTTACCAAATATCTGAGAGCAAGTTTGAGTTAATTAAATGTTAATAATTTTGCTTGTTTTTGATGATGGAAGCATATATGTTGTTAAATGAAATAAGTATTGAGGTCAATCACTGAGTCAATTTTTTTTTTGGCTTAAGCGACGGTAAAATAACTTTCTGTTGTAATGGCTTGTTCGTACATATGTTCAAAGGCTTAACAATAGAAATATGTACGATTCTGCCATCTGCATACGCTGCAGGTTCATTTCACTTGTTTCAAGGATTTCAAAATAACCTTGACTTAAAATTACATTTAAAGGAACTAATGCGCTCAACTTTAATGGTACACTATTGATTGATAATCAAAAACATGGTTTGCTGGTTAGTATTGTTTTACTTATTGTAGAGTTTTCTGCAACAAAGACAAAGCCAATAAAATCAACCACAGTAAAAGGCATGGATTGGTCCTTGCACTATTACTTGTTACAGGCAAAGAGGCTTCATTCCGCATTAGCAAAACAAAAGTGCAAAGGAAGAAGGGTCCAAGTTTACATGGATGAAGGTCACATACGATCCGTTTTAAATTAGACCATAAATTCAAACAACCTTTCAGCCCTTCCATTTCGTGAATCATGGTGTTGGTATGCATATAGCAGGCGAGCCAAAGCTTCTTTGAAGTTTTTTTTTTTCAAGTACATTATATTTGGAAAGCATTCAATGATGTTGTACCATACAGCTTTTATAATAAGTTACAATACATAAAGGCATTGGAAACCAACGGTTTCTAGGTTTTACCTTTAAGAATCTGATAGTTTTTTTTAGCTTATACCACTATGTTTTGCTTAATACTTTGTGGATAAAGCATATTCGAAATAATTATGTATTTAATATCAAAACCAATTACCATCATGAATTAAAGAGTGAATGGAATGGATTTGGTTTAGCGTCCTGAGCCATTAGCTCTTTTAAAATCAGCTAAACCAGCTATTGATAAGAAACATTTGAGCGCGAGGGTTACCTTACACTATGCCGTCCATTCCCATTTTAATAATATTCAAGCTCGAATATATTTGGCTTCTAATTTGGGGTGGGAAGCAATGGGGTGATCACGGTACTGTAGTATTCGCTATGAGCTTATTTAGTGATATCCCATAGGTGCTGCTTATCACGCAAGATCTAGGGGTGTTTTTCTTTGTCGTTGATTGAGTGTTGTCGCCAGGATGCTGATGGAACTGACAGTGTGATGAATTTTATGTCAGATTCTCGTCATCCCATTGCATAAGGCTGAAGAGCTTTACTTGTGCGTTTCCTTTCAAGTAGGTGCGTATGTCCTGAAACATCAGAACTCAGCTGTCGTTTCATTTCATTCCTTAGATAAAACACACTTCAAACGTGGCACTGCTTTAATAAAATTTCAGATTTTGTCAATGTCCCTCGAGATTTTCCATCGAGCAAACGTTCACACTTTTTCCCATTGCCTTCGAACAAAATCGAAATCTGAAACGCCTTCCCGACGCCCGTAAGCTGTAGAACTTTGACACGCAGCAATTCTAACAATGTCAGAGCAATTTGATGGCAACAAAAACTCTATGTATTGCTGGAGATATACCGAAGAGGAAATCAGGGAAGTAAAAAAGTGAACAAGAAAAGAAGAATTATTTTGTATTATAGAAAATACATAGTAACGTTTTTTCTCTGCGACATTGATGGATTGGAACGAACGAAAAGCGAAAAACTGAAAATGTCATTTGGATTAATGCTGTTGGGGCTGGGTGTATATTTTATATTATGCTCCTCGATTTCCGAAAGACCATCCACGATCCAACAGTGCATGGGAGTGTAACGATAGGCGATGGTAAATGAGAATCACGCAGAAATGATGAGTGCAAAAAAAAACTTTTGGGAAACTAAGTTGGTGTGGTGGTTGTATTCTATGTACCTCAAGCTTATTTTCCCTTTCCTAACTTTCAGAATTAGAACTCTTACCACCGTACAATTGAAGTAGAACCATTTGTTAGCTGGTTTCTGCTGAGAGCAATTACGTTTTATTACATATTTGCTCTTCAGCAATCCCTTTCATGACAGAGTTTAAGTAACTACATATCATACATACAATGTTAAAATAAAAGGTATTAGAAAAAATTGTTAAAGCAATGATAAAATGCATCATTTCTTCAACTGCTTTGGATTGTAGAAGGATTTTGATTAAACTGGTCAGTTTGTACATGTTTAGGTAATTCAAATATAATATTCGTGCAATCAAGTACGTTTATAGAATAAAAAAATGTAAACAGTTATGTATTTCATAGATTTTAAGTTCCCATACAAAAATATGCGGTAATGGCAAAATAACTTTAATAAAGTGTTTAAAATATTTCAAAGAGACTCTAACAAATAAATCAAGAACATTTTTTTATGAAAGCTATTTCCCAAAACAAGATTATTCCTTTAACCTCAAACCTAGCGTACAATTCGATGTCGTTCTTTCAAAATGACATAACCGGAAAAACTTTTTTTATCAAACAAATCGCTTCAATGATCATAAGTTAACTTTAAAAATGGCTAAGTGGGTGTTAATAATTGAATCAACTTTATAATTTCAACAAAATAATTTCAGGCGAACGACAAACAGCCTCATATTTTTCTAACAAAAACGAACTGCAAGCCTTTTATGGACGAAGTAAAATATGCATAAGATAAGTTGCTGTTTTAGAACGAATGCTTGGTACTTTTCACCGTGGGGCAAAACGAACTCTATACACGACCGATAAAGTTTTGTGTGTATTTTAGTTTGCGTAGTTGGTATAATAGAAGTAAGAGTTTTGGAAATTCCCTGCAGAATTTATTTTGCAATTTGCAGCAGGGGTCGGCTAATTTGATTTAAAAATTGCAAATAGTGTTGCTAGCCGAATATGTTAGTAATGCCCCTAGTTGATAGGGTTTACAGGTTTGAAGACTATAGTAAAAAGAGAAACAGAAATACTCACCTTATTTTATTGTGCTTCTGAGATCTTTTTGAGGTCAAAATCAAATATTCAAGATGGAGAAAGCACTTGTACACTTGCACGAAATAACACATATAAATCGAAATCACTAGATATGCTTGTAGAGCTCTTTTAAAAGACGCAAGATGCAGCCAAGATGAAAACGAAATGAGTATTATCTTTTTTTGGTTTTTTCCTAGTTGCGAGACACTTTTGAAATATTTCGGAGTTCGAAATATTTCGTAATGGTTCGTCTTCTTGATTTTGGTTGTGAATTTTCTTCATCTTGTTTTGTTGGGAAATAGGCGTGGCAAAGTGTGTTGCACCTGCGCAGTAGGCGTGGCTCGATGAATTGTGCTCTACGTTTTCGATGAAACGTTAGAAATAATTTTTTCTAGCTTTGAAAATTGGGTTTTTGTTTTCCTCATTTATTACTTTCTGCCTTCGGGTCTTAGTTGTATGTACAAATTTAGTTACATATTTGTTGGTTTTTCTTTGTTTCACTTGTTTCCCGTGATTAAGTTAGTTTCAATCACGTTTTGGGACATGTGTCTGCTGTTACTTTTGAATATACTGTGTGATCCTTCATCTTTTCGTTCATTTGTGCCAGCACTAACTGATTTTCTGGATGTACTTTGCTTATTTGCCTGTTCTCATGCTAAATGGTTAAATAGTACGCACATCTCATATGACATACCTCAGATATTATTCGTCTAGCTTCTGGTAAACGTGATAGCAGTTCCTTCCAATACCAAGCAAAATATTTTAGTGATTTTTGTCGCTTTTCTACATTTTCCTTTTTTTACAGAAATATTGAAAAGTTCTTCCGTTAAGATGTTTGGCATTATTCCACGTTAAGTATTTCTATAAGAGGTGCTACCACAATTATTTTGTCAATTATACGCACAAGGGTATAGAGTGATATTTTTTCTGCCAAACAATAAAACAAAACGTTGGCAACATACATGCCATTCACTATATTTAATCTTAGCCATCCGAGGTTCACTGTACCGTTTTTTTTATGTTTATTAATTACACATTCCCTTAAAGGCTAGCAGTTTCGTATGTTTTTGTTTCTTTTTAATATTCCCGCATTGTCGGCACATCTTACCGATCCCAAATCTTGTTGTTACAAATTTTTAAGTTACTATAATCGATCTGTACGAATTTTTCTTTCCACTTGCAATACATCACCGTTTACGTATATTCGTTCATTGGAAAATAGATTCCTGGATGTTTAAATCGCTTTTAATTTAAATTTGAATGAGCCAGTATCCAAGGGATGACGTCATTAATAGTTCAGCTGTTTAGCCAGATAGTTTACCAAAATGTTACATTCCTTAATATCACAACGAAAGAAATTTATCGCGGGTTCACGAGCTTCCCAACCAACTTGTCTGTCCAACTTGTATTTGATGTAAATAGCGGCTGCTGGATTATTGTACAAAATCGTATACAACGTTCACGGTTTCTTTTTTAAGTATGTCGCTAACGCATAGCTTGACACATTAAATTAAGAATATTTTATTTAATTATGCGCTCATTAATAATGTACTTTTATCTCATAAGAGAGTATTGACCAGATGCTATTTATCTTAACTTTACTTCCACTGGGAGCTCGTTCTTATGTCTTTTGGGATGAAATAAATCTGATATATGGTTTCAACCACATAAAACTGAACGTTCAATGAGTTCAAGTATTACTTCAGCTGGTAATCAGCTAGTTTTATGTTTTGTTTTTGTGGAAAAGCAGCTAAAAAAATCAGAATAATAAATTACCTTCATATGTTTAGATATGCCTAGCTGAAACAATAACAGTAACACAGTAAATGACTCTAAACAATTAAATGAACAATATTTCAAATTACTGAACAGGTAAGAAAAGAGCGCTTGAAGGACTGATAACTACCATGAAAACTATGATGCAGATAAAATGAGCTTACAAAACAAAATTATTCTATTGGCTTTGGTATGAGTTCATTTTGGGGCTTCTTGCTTTGAAATGTTGATGTTTGTAGATGTAGAAAATCATATTGTACAGGAGAACCATGTGGTCTCCCAATGCTCTTTGTTACATATTCTAAAATATTTCAGCTTGCAGCGCTTCTTATCATATCTGCGACAATGAATTAGGACGATGTTTGCTTTACTTAATGAAACAATTTGCATTACGATCATGTAATGCAACCGGATCTTTTTTTAAATGATAGATGAAATTGTTAGCTAATATGACATTCCATTGATTGATAACTATGTGATTCTTCCATTTAAATGGCGTCGACCAAAGAGAAGCATTTTGATCGAATTCTTATAAAGATGTTCCATGTTACTGCCTATACAACTTGTAAGCTGTTATTAGACTCACGAGTACCAAGCGGACATTTATTTCATGAATTTGAATGAACACAGGACCTTCTGAAACTTAATAACTGTACGCCTATTTTGATTGAAATGTGTCTTCTCCGGCCATAAATTAAACTTTGTTCTCAATTGTTGCGCTCCCGAATTCTAATAAAGTTGTATACATATGTCTGTTTTTGTTTCATTACAATTATTCGGACTGCATATTTTGAATGAAAAAAGCATCTCTCTAAGAGAAATGGTTGCAGTCATTTACGCAGTTTTGTACATTCATATGAGTAAACCCAGTGGTTTTACTTGCTTTTTATTCTGTTTTGACCATGCCCTCTATGCAACTTTTTTTTCTACCATTCGGTTTCAATTAAACATCATCGTCAGAACAAACTATGAGGGAAATGTCCATTATGATTGCATTGCCATGTGCACACATTTTTTTTCAATTGTGTAAAATCTACTACTTGTAACAGTTTTAGTTTTATTTCTATGCAGTAATATAACAGCCCGTTAGCCGTTTTACTTTTTTACTTTTGAGAATCAATCCTTATGTTCAGTGTTTATTTTTGTCTTTAAAATTAAGTTTGAGGTCACATAAGTTGTTTTTGTTACATCGCTGCTAGTCATCTTCTCCAAATACGATTGATTGATCGCTACATGTTCCAATGCATTCATATTCCATGCATTGCTTGCTTTAGCTAGTTCAACAAGATTGCAAAAGGTTTCAAACAAATTTAAATCACGAAACCATAGCCACTGTGCATGCAATAAAACGCTCAATAAAATGTCCATATTGGGGCTCAAATAAATCGATAGGAAATAATGAAAGAATCATTAATGCACACTTAAAACACACATCATTCTAAATCCATGTCACTGCAAAGACTCAAATGTTTGATCCTTGATCGTTAATATAATGATGGAGGAACTCGATTACTAGAATCTGCAAGCAGGCAGACGCTAGATTCCCCTAGCCGTGTTCGGTTTGAGGATACATTTCTGCTGCCTGAAACGATTCTTGATGATACCGTGTCGTTTCTATGCTGGAGACTGCGGTGGTGTCATATCATTCTCATCCCCCGAGCCCGGTTCACCTTTGGTTTTGTTTTCTTTTTTCCACTTCATTCGTCGGTTCTGGAACCAGATCTTGATTTGGCGTTCGGTCAAGCAGAGAGCGTGGGCGATTTCAATTCTTCGTCGTCGTGTTAGATAGCGGTTAAAGTGGAACTCTTTTTCCAGCTCTAACGTTTGATAACGCGTGTAAGTTTGCCGCCCACGTTTGCGTTCTGAAAAAAAAAACAACAATAATATTAAAAATTAAGCTAAATGCAGAAAATTGATTTAAATTCAATGGTTCAGTCAAAACACACACAATGGTATGAAATAATTAATAATGAATAAATGATAATGAAATATTAAAGTAAGTTAAATTCATCAGAGAGACGAACGTAAACTCTTCCAACAGGCTCA
>KB697090.1:0-10704 GCA_000349165.1 Anopheles christyi | reverse complement strand
CTGTTCGCTCTCGTTGCTGCTGCCAGCGCTGCCGTGCTTCCGGTAGCCATCAAGCACATCGAATATCCGGAAGCTCCTGCCGAGTACCAGTTCGAGTACTCCGTGCACGATGACCACACCGGAGACATCAAGAGCCAGCACGAGGAACGCCACGGTGACAACGTCGTAGGACAGTACACCCTGATTGATGCTGATGGATACCGACGAGTGGTCGAATACACCGCCGATGAGCACAACGGATTCAACGCCGTCGTTCGTCGCGAGCCTGTGAAGACTGCTATCCCAGTCACCAAGGTCATTGCCCCGGTTGCCAAGGTATATGCTGCCCCGATCGCCAAGGTCGCTGTCCCAGTGGCCAAGCTTGCTTACCCAGCTTATCACTACTAAGAATTTATATCTTATTTTGTTGTCTAAGTAGTAAATTGTATTGTAAAAATAAATTTTGAAAACTCAAATGGTTGGTTTTGTTTACGTCACTTTGATTTTATTTTGCGTTCGAGTTTGTAACGTGGCATCTTAAAAGGTATGCGTTGTCAGCCTAGTTGCAGAGCTTTCAAAATTGAATTTGAGAAATAACAAATGGGCCGTTTTGTACCATAATCAAACAGTTCAATAAGGTATTGTTTTAATAAGTTTTGTGTTGTGGGCGCAAGGGAAAGGAATTTTGTTATTGTTGAGAACATTGCATTGGGACAGCAAAAGTAAATAACATGTTTCATAAAAGAAAATAATAGTTTTTGTGATAATGTTTTAATGTCCGAATTATGCCAAATATTATTAGTGCCACTCATCTAACGTTTTCTGACCAATTTAAGCTTAAGGTTATAACGTTTAATGGCCAATTTTAGCAAGTTTAAAAGGAATAATAAAGGGGTTTTTGTATTTAATTAGTTGTGATTTTTTTGTTTCTTCATTGCATGCTCAATTTCGAATACTATAAAACATAACAGAAATAATCAAAGCAAAAATTGAAGTAGTATTTACGGTAGAGTGGCTTTCAACCATAATTTGGCGTCATTTAAAAGTTTAATAAAAACCATGAATGCAAAAGTGTTTGGTACGCCTTTATTATTTGTTATTGATCATTTTTAATTTAACAACAAAGCAAGAGTCACGTAACAAGCCATTGAAGATAAACGAACAGTTTCAATTGCTTTCAAAGCTTAAATCTTTCTTTTTTTAACATCTTTTCTAACTTCAACGTTTAGGACCACATTAGAATTCTTCCAAATCCCGTTTCCTCGCTTACCCATACAGGATTAATCGTATATGACTTAATGAGATTCATACGTAAGAATCGTTTTTATGCACACTTGGATGATGAGAATTGAGAAATACCTAGGTAAATACAATTTAATTGCCGTGTTTGTCGTTTTCATTCACCGCTCGAAACACAAATCAATAGTTTGAAAATTACGTGAGACTTCAGACAACCCAATGAACTACAAGCATGAATCTAAAGTAAGTTTTTTTTTCACATGAAAAGTTGTGTTAATAGCTGATGGTTGCATTATACAGACGTATAAGGAGAGTGCTCAACAACCGTGGTCGATCAAGGCCTGCCAAGCCAATGATGTGGTTGGCTTTCTGTGACTTATTGCACTCATGGGAGAATAGTCAGTCCTGCGTAAGGGGTAGGGGGATGGGATGTAAGCAGTCCGAACGAGATTCGAGCAACGTCGGGCCTTATGCCAGGCCTACTGGTCCGATGGACCACCGGGCGCTAAGTTTTGCATTTCAAAATACGATCGTTTTTGAAATTCTGACAAGAACTGAAGCTTATTGCATCTGAATGATACCTAGCATTAATTGTAGCCATTATAATGTCTTTCGAAGTCGTGCAGGGCTGGGTAGTAAACCAAGCAGCGGATGATACCAATGGCGGTGTAATTGTGTCTTACATAATCTGTGCATATGCTGAATGTGTAATGGGCGTGCAAGACACGCGATAATAGGATTATTTGCGAAGCACAAATAAGACGTGTGGCATGAAGTGACAAATTAATAAGTAAGTAATAGCACAGGCGACAGTATTTCGTGTGCAGGAGACATACAGTGGGAGTGTGACAAAAAGCACAGCCCCTTACACTTTTGCCCCCGTTTTGAGTATATGTTTTTTCGGTGTATTGACAGCACAGAAGAACCGTTTTGAAAACGAGTTTTTAGAGTGCGTTGCTATTGCGTCCTTTGCGTAGGTGCGAGTTGCCTGACGGCTGGTAAGTGTGGCCGCTAATGCAAGGTTGTTTAGTTGTCAGCGAGTTTTCAGTTACATCTTACTCGTTGCAGGATTGGGAGGCGGCTTATTTCGTGTATGAAATGCAGCAGAATTTGGCTGATGTGATGAGAAGGAGGTAGAGGTGCACGTACACTGAACAGGTTTCCGTTACATTAGGATTTAAGATGAAATGGAGTTGATTTTACGGCCCGATTACACCAAATACCTGCGTCTAACCGTGTGGACCGCTTCTTCTGCCACCGGTTTTTGATATTAGATTTTCAATCTATGCAACCGTCATACCGATGTGCTCTAGTTGTATATTTTACCACACAAGCAGTTGAACTTGATGTAAGAGGGCCAATAATTTTGTGGTAGGATAGTTTAGTGATATTTGTTAGGAATTGAGCTATAAAAAGCACCCGATATCAACAGCACTGCATCAGTTAGTTAGCGTTTCGTTACAAGACACAGTCCGTTTACCAAAACAATAATCAAAATGGCGTTCAATGTAAGTTTCTACGCATTAATTGCACTTAAAATTGTTTGATGTTTTTAGTTGCTGTGAACATACAAAGGTTACAAAAATGTTTGTTTAATATTTGATGTCAATGCTTTTATTATTAGCTTTTCGTGCTTTTGGCCATCGTGGGTGTTGCCAATGCGGTTCTACTGCCAACGCTGGTTAAGAAAGTAGAATTGGAAGCGCCTGCTGAGTACCAGTTCTCATACTCTGTGCACGACGAACATACTGGAGACATCAAGAGCCAGCAGGAGGAACGTCACGGAGATGATGTCAAGGGACAGTACACCCTGATCGATGCTGATGGTCACCGTCGTGTAGTTGACTACACTGCCGATGAGCACAACGGATTCAACGCCGTCGTTCGCCGTGAGCCGCTGCAGGGACACAAGCTGGTAAAAACTGTCGTCCCAGTGACCAAAGTTGCTGTACCAGTGGCGCACTATGTCGCACCGGCTCTGAAGGTTGCCGTGCCTGTTGCAAAATATGCTGTTCCGGTCACTAAGGTCCTTGCGCCAGCTCATGTCGCTACTGTAAGCTTCTCTGCACCAAGCCTTACCTACCACTATTAAGCATGTCTGTTACGATGTTCATAAAATAGTATCAAAGCTGCAATAAACTTAGTATAATTCGTTTCCATTTTCAAAAAGAATGTGTGCGTATTTAATATACTTCATGTGGAAATTTGAATGAAAATGCGATATTTTAAATTGTTCGTAAATTTTAAAGTTTGTAAATTCGTAATTCGTGTATGCGTAAGAGTATTTACCACTAATTTAGTATAAAAAGCTACAGTAAGTACTAAATACATTAGTTGTCAAGTGGTTGTACATGTTAACGGATCGTGTCCGATGCTCCGTTTCTCGTCTCTTGCGAACAAATGCATTTCACTACATTTTCTCAGGAAAATAATGATGCATTATGTAAAGAGTAATTAAGCTTGTCATGTATTGTTTCTGACATTCATCTTTGATGTCACCTGCTACAAGAAATGCAGAAACACATGACTCCAATAGTGTTGCATGCGTTTGCATGTAAGGCTGTTACAAAAAAATAAAGAAAGTGACCATGTCAAGTGGTGAACTTGTCAAGCATACTCCAATTCAAGCGCCGAAAAGAAGAAAAAATAACCTCCAAACGTAAACAGGTTTCCGCCGATCACAGATTGTTGCCAAAACAAAACAAAAACGTATGGAACTCGAAACATATGGGGGTCTATTGCCCGTAGGCTGTTAGCGGTTTGAAATTTCGGTAAAAGTATAACATCTCAGACACACATTCGTGAGGTCGAGTCAGCCCTGGTGGAAAGGGTTCGTATCGAAACGAACAACTTTGTCAGTTAGCTGTTCGGGAGCGACCATGTAGTTCGCTGCCAAACCCTCACTTATTAAGAGAAGGGATGGCCGAAACATTCGCTCCAGGTCACACACGAGTTCCCAGTTTGGTGGAGATAGATTTGTGCTGACCACCTCCCTTACCCTGCCATTGAAGAATCTGGGCTTTTTCTTTAGTTGTCGTAACTTCCATAGAAGGGGTGCCTGCAGCAGACCATTCTCGTTCACTCTCTTTCTCGAGTGTATACTGGTGGATAGGAGGAAAAGATCGCGATCGCCTACAGGTAGTACTTGGCAAGCAAACTCTTCTGGGCCCAATTCAGGCGAGCAAAAAGGCAACCTTGAAAGCAGACGAATGGTGGTGTTATATAATCGAAACACGATACTCTTGATTCAAAACTGTTCGATCAGGATCATGGGATGCCGGCAGTCTAGAAACGAGTTTTTATTTCGGAGCAATAGCGTGACGTGAGGAGCTCAGCAAGTTAGGGAAAGAGATTGGGGTAACAGGAATAACAGTTGGCCGAGTCTTGCTGGTAAAAAATATCTGTGTCAATGGAATGAAAGTGAAAACGGCAGATATAAAAGAAACACGTCACAGTGACCAGCCATTTTAAAGAGAGTACGAAGAGTATGTTGCCGGTATAACGGTTGGGAGTGGCACCTACTTGTTTGTTCCTGGAAGTTTTTAATGAGCGTTGTGTCAAGGTCGCCGACCAGAAAACTTTCAATGCAATGCAAGGATCGCTTCAAGATGCAATTACACGTTAGTGTTGGAAACTTACATGGTTACTTGGAAGCTTTTCGAGTCTCACATTCTTTATGCAGTGTACATAATTGTTGAATAAAAAGGCATTTTTTCAGATAACAATACCAGATCTATTCTCATCCGAACTGACTATCCAGTTGCGTCATAACTCTGTATACGCCGGTATGACCACGTGGGTCGTTACGCCAAAGAAGAAGATTAAACAATATTATTTTAGTTAAAACTAATAATTACACTAATCCTACACCATCAAAATCAGAACAAAAATATAGATTAATGGTGAAGACACCTGAAAAATAGACAACAATCTCCAAAATAGAAAAAGAAAATAATACTCTTATCTTCACACTTCTCATCAACTATCTCTGCAATGTTTTGGTAACAAATACATTATTACTAATCATCTGGCAATTTTTTGTCCTAATGTGTATGATTTAAAAAATTCTGAATGAGCATTTGTGTTATATATTTTGTAATTAAATATAAAATAGAAGAACACAGAGTTACGAGATTTATTGCTACCACGCGGCCGGATAAAGTCAGCCTTAGCTGCGGGGGGAAGGTCCGAATAGGGTTCGAACAACATCGATCCTCGTAAGAGGCCTACGCCGTTACCACTCGACCATCACCTAAGATATTATGCGTATGAAACTTAAGCATTTAGAAAACAAGCAATATAGCTGATGATTGATAATATTTTTGAATTATTTAATGAAGTTCTTATTGAGATAACTTTCAATTGTTAAAGCATACCCATGTATCATTTATGCTAGAAAACATGCATATAATATTATTTATGTATTAATGTTGTCTTTCCAAAGAATATTTCCAGTAAAAGCTAAAATACAATAAGGTATCGTAAAACAATACTTAACGTTTTATTCAGTTTTTGTAATATTTTACTTTTAAAATTTGATAAAACATATTCAGTAAAGTTATTATCTTCTTTATTAATAATGATTATAGGACGATCCTTCAAAACCTAACAACCCGTACTTTATGTTTGTTATTTTACTGTGATCGATGATGAAAAAACCCTACCCTTATGCTAAACGATCGATACTGAGCGCACTGATTTCGTGGGAAATTTAACGAAGGATCGAATGTTAAGGTCATGGTGGGCACGACTGGGCTACCTTCGGGCCCATTGCTGCCAAAATTGAAACAACCCCAAATCCAATGCTGCAAAATGCTTTGGTGGGTTTTGTACCTTTGGCATCTCCAATGTTTCATGATAGATCGATGTGAAATAATCAGACATGTGACTTTGGTCCCCTGTGACAGGTATTCGTTTCATCGGTGGTTGCGCTTGCCTGAAGCATCTTGCCGTAGGATATCATCAAACGTCCAAAAGAGACAGCTTTAACAATGTTGAGATACAAATTTGAAATATGTTGCGAAAGAAGTTGTAGCTGCTCTTGACAATGTTTTATGAAGATTCGGCAAAAAATATGTTACAAAGAAAATACTTATTCGTAAAATTTAAGACTTTGTAAATATGCTAATTATTGGGTACATTAAGTAAATAGAGGTTCATTCACAGATGGCCAAATTCATATAATGTGCTGGTCAGCTATAGAGACTCACTAAACCAATCTGACTGATTCGTCAACCCGCTTTTGTGGTTTGGGGGCCTTTGACGTGATGGCTTTCATTTTGGTGGGGAGACAGATTTTTGCAACAACTGAATCATGCCCGCAAGCGTTTTGCGAGAGTGATTTTGCGAGGAGTGGTAGAAGGAATGGAGAAAAATAATAAAAATCATATTTTGCATGCACTGCCAAAAACGAACTATCTGATCATTACAGTGGAGAGGGCAGCAAAAAAAAAAAAAAAAACAGTGAAAGATAATCAATGGGGGCCAAAAACTCGGTCGCGAATATTATACGAATGTGAAGCATTGGATGTGGAAAAGTAGCAAGAATATGCAGTAGAGCATTACTGACAAGACACGACCTGCCACCGATCACTCGGGGTTGATAGTTCAAGTATTCGGGGGGCTCGATCGCATCGGATATAAATAGCGAATTTTGGCATCAAATCAGCATCAGTACATTGCGAACCTTCAACGGAACACAATCAAGCAGTTAAGCATTTGAGCACCTCATTTGAAAATAACATAAAATGGCATTCAAAGTAAGCACGAACAGTGAAGTGAAAATTGATTGCAAACTCTAATAAACTCATTTCTTTCACAGTTCTTGGCCGTCGTAGCTTTCCTGGCCGTTGCCAGCGCTCAGCACTACGATCCGCACCATTACCAGCCACAGTATCACCAGTATCATCATGAACCGGCCGTTGTTAAGACTATCCAGCCTGCTCTTATCAAGACCGTTCAGCCCGCTCTGGTCAAGACTGTGAAGCACGTCGAATACCCAGAAGCCCCTGCTGAGTACCAGTTCCAATATTCCGTGCATGACGAACATACCGGAGACATCAAGAGCCAGCAGGAGGAACGTCACGGAGATGATGTCAAGGGACAGTACACCCTGATCGATGCTGATGGTCACCGTCGTGTGGTTGACTACACCGCCGATGAGCACAACGGATTCAACGCCGTCGTTCGTCGTGAGCCTCTGGAGGGACACAAGATCGTCAAGACGATCGCTCCAGTCGCCAAAGTGATTGCCCCGCTGCCGGTTGCCAAGGTATACAGCGCCCCTCAGGTCCATTACAGCCATCAGCCTCACTACGACCAGCACTACTAAGCGACCATTAGTTTGATCAGATGACGTTTTCTTCTACGGAGCGAATTCTAGCGAACCTACTGTCTATTTTCACCTTCATCTCATGCTGCCTCATATTCCATTCATGCTAGTTCAATTGTAATGAAAATACAATGTAAATAAAATATCAAAAGTATACAAACTATATTCATGTTTCACTATACTCACAGTAACAGTGAAATATAGCCAACGGTGAATGTGTTTAAGTTGCTCAGTAATGCTTTAATGTAAAGTATTTCATTGGCTGATGCAGCAATGATGCATAGTAAACCATAAAACTGATTGATAACAATTTGATACATCCAATTGTGCTTCAATGCAGTTTGTGTCATGCTACAGTATGTCGGGGATTATAAAATAATAAAGGCAACATTTATCGTGTTTGATCCCTTTTGCTGCTGCCTTCTCGTTTTTTTTCGGTTATCACAGGCTACAAAAGCTTTGAGAAAGGATGATTAAGAGAATTTGAGTTGTTCTTATATGTAGTTGTATTATTTTACCACTGCCTATTGTTTTGCTATGGGCAGCACGGTGCTCTAATGGATGACGCACCGACTCCTGTAAAAGCCGGACGTAGTTCAATTCTCATTCGAACTGTCCCCCCGTAGCATCCGGCTATCCGGCTACGAGTTCAAAATAAGTCTAGAAAGCCTGTATAAGGCCGGCATGACCTCGTAGGTCGTTTACGCCAGGCAAGAAGAAGAATCATATCAGTCAAGCTCATGAGTGGCTTTTAAAGGTCTTTAACGACTGCGGTTGATCTTAGTTTTAAATCAATGATTTGTTTTTGCTTGTTACGTAAATTTTGAAATAAAAATATAGATTCATTTTAGCAAAAGACTTGCGCAAGACTATTTTTCCAATTTTAAATCTCTTCTTACTTACTTACTCATCCGGCACTACAACCGCTTCACGGTTTTGGCCAGCTGCAGGAGCTCCCGAACCCGCTCACGGTTTCGCGCCTTCGCCTGCCAATCAGTTATCCCGGCTATGCTGGCGGACGCCTCTACGCCATCTTGCCTTCTCAATTTGGGGCTATCACATCCCCTCTGTTCTTGTGAACGGCCTAAAAGGACTTTACGAGCTAGGTCGTCCGGTTCCATGCGTATAACATGGCCAGCCTACCGGACCCAGGCGAGCTTGACGTGCTGCACGATAGTGATATCTTCATACAGCTCGTACAGCTCGTCATTGTAGTGGCTCTTCCATTGTTCTTCCACACATATATACGTGAATCATTTTAGACTGTTGTTTTCAAGCTTTTTCCTTTCCAACTATTTTTTTTTTAATCATTTAAATGCTTTCATAAATGTTTCCTTTGTGTCTACGAAGCAAATATTTATACAAGCAAAATGTATTTTTAACCAAAACGTAAAAAATGTTGACAACATTTCATGACGTAGTGTAAAAAATTGGTGCGTTTGAGTTAATTGATGCGTTGATTGACTGTCAAAAATTGGTGCATTAGAATCAAATCCTCTTCAACAGTCTATGACAAATTGTGTCTGGTGCTCTTGCTCAGTGGAATGTTTATGCACCTTGGATGAACCGTTCTAGCCACCATGTTTTCTTAACTCATACATCATTCAAAGCTTTACTAGGGATTACGGTGCAGTCTAGCGATGATAAAGGTATTTCAAACGACAATGAGTACAACTTTGCCGGACAATGTGCTGTTGTCGTGATCCAGTATATCCACATATTTTTGATGAAGATCATACTCACCTATAGTCGCCCAATCACGTTTCTGATAAAGTAACTATCTTTTTTGTATAGCATGCTTGACAGCATCAGATTTGAGGTTTTTAGTTTGACCTTTTGATAATATAGCGTAGACGTATGGTTTCAGTTTGAGATTTACATTGTGGCTATATCATCTATGTTATGATCTACTTAGACATTCAGTTGCAATGCGCTATGTATTTTACTGGATATCAAAGCTGTTGTGAGCTTGTTTTCGAATCACTGATTGGTTACTTGCGAAAGTATCAGTCAATCTGTGTAGCAAAAAAAGATATTGTGTTTTGTTTCGGTGCTCGTGTATGACTGTATGTCTGTATGGTTGTTTGTGATGGATGGTAATTTGTTGTATTTTTGTGCGGAATTAGACAGTTAACAACTTTATCAATATTGTCCAAAAACAAAATTGGTTTTTATACTGTTGTAAGAAAACGAACCGAAAAGTGAATTTAAGTCCTAACTTAACTTAAAGGTAAAGTCCTAACAAGTGAATTTATTCCAGTGGTTGAGTGACACAAAATTGGTCCCATTAGACGAATCCTGTAACTCTTTCCATTCCTAAAGCCGTCCTTTTTTCGTAAGCTCTCCTTCTTTCGCTTAAACTGTTTTTTTTATTAAATTTTGTTTTTGGATATGTGCTTTTTAATTGGCGTGTTAATCCTTGTTTAATTTCTTCATAAAAGGACGAACGAAAAGTGCAAAAATCTGTATCGGTAAAATCTGAAGCAGTATTTTTTACAACATACAACACAAATTACATAGTACTGGACTTAAAATTAAGAGATTTCAAATTGTAATATGAATTAAAATACTTATAAAAACTTTTAAGAATTTATATTTAGGAATTCAGATAACATTTCAATTCAGTGTTAAATGTGAAAAGATATTCGAACTCTTTATTGTTTCTTCAAAATATAATCAAAATTAAACTTTTCAAACAAAATGTTACTATAATTAAAAAAACCTACGTTAATACCATATATAAAGGAAGAAAAATGGATATGGAAGTCTAATGTCTTTCGGCTTACCAGATAGTACAGTGAAGATAAACTCTCAACTCAGTTTCATAAGCACGTGCATAGCAGTAATATAAAATATTCAGCAATACATTTTGTTAATCTTAGCAAAAATAAAAGGAAATGCCAGACTAGGCTAGTATTGAAACACAAATATTTGTTTTGATGTTATAATTTATTATAGCACATTCGTTACCTTAAGCAAAGGCACTGTATTTACACTTGTATTTACACAATTAGTTAACGTAACAGCCATTCAATCGCGTATTTGATCATGATCAGGTTGGTTTTTCGGGTTCCATCATAGAATAGTCCGATAAGAAACAGACCTCTTAGTAGTTGTAGTTGCTGGACGGTCCGTGGAACTGGACGTGGTTGACT